>JABASP010003398.1:0-14137 GCA_019776565.1 Sminthurinus signatus
ACAAGTAGATAGGAACGCAAGAGACAGACTGACGAACAGATATAAAATGTAGAATCTCTTCGACAGATTATAATATTTTGAACTCTGTGTATCAGTGCGTCAATAAACAATTATAATCCGTCGGAACTTCTGGCTCGCTCCCTCTTTAGGTACTCCTGTACACGTGTTTATTTGACGAATATGGATGACCACTCACGGCTCACAGTGACGGTGACGGTGGTTGTAGCTGTACTTGTTACTTATTAGTACAATGTACAATGTTCCTTCCTTTGATGATGAATATCTCCAAGAGGAAAGAAAAAGCATCTTATTTTTCATATTTTGTTGTATGTGTGCAGTGCAGTGCGTTCCATTTCACCTCCATTCATTTTCTTGCTGCTCCGAGAGAGGATTAGAGATTAGAGTGCGTGACCACCACATGAAAATACTTGAGGGATGGTTTAAGTACAAAGTATGAAGTATGAATGAATGCACAATGCACAAGGAAAAGGGAGTCAACTCCACTTTCGTCTATAGTAATGGGAATATTAGTCTATAGACGTCCAACGTCTATTGTTACTCCGACCCAGGAGTTTCAGGTAGCATTTTACTGTTACCACCAACAATATGTAAAAATTGCCCCTTCCATATCCAAATTCTTACAATTGTAATAATATAATGAATAAAGAGTAGTGGAATGTCCGTGGAAGAATTTTTCCCTGTTTAAATAAACATGATACTTGCGCACCGTGTGCCTTGTGCCTGGTGCCATGTATTTATTTTGCAATTTTCTTTTTTTGTGAAGTTGATTGTTTCTGCTCTTGGGTTTTGTGGTTTGCGTCAGAATTTCCTTATTGGCCTGGGTTTTAGTCTATTGACCATATTATGTTATTTAGTTATAGTAATACTGTCGATGCGTAAGAAATTTAAAAGAAAGCTTTTTACTTGTTAGTAGAAATTTCAAGAATTTGATCGCTTTTCAAATTAGCCATAGGCAGAGAGCCATGAAATCAAACTAGAAAAATGATACGGTGGCTAGAAGAAGAAGAAGAAGAAGAAGAAGAAGAAGAGGAAAAAAAAAGAAAAAGAATACTTTTTGATATGTAGATGTTGTTCCTCTGTAGAATCTAGAATTTGGTAATGACAGTGAGTGCTCACATCCAAACAAAACAAAAAAACAAAAAAAGTGGTTGTAAGTTGTAATGATCTGTTTTGAGTTTTGAGTTTGGACACCTTTTAGTTCTGCTTCTGGTTGAGATTTTCTCGTTCTCTGTGTTCATTATTTATATTTGTATTTGTATATGATAATCATGTCATGCTCGTAACTCATAATAATACTTTGCTCATACATTTGTAGTTGAAAGTCATAACGTGGGCTGAATGGGATTGAGCGGATAAAATGAGTATGTAATGGATTTTTGTAGTGGTATGACGACGACAACGTTTCCTTCTCCTTTTTTCCATGGTTGTCTATTTTCTGTACTTGTTGTTTGTTTATTTACACTTTACACTGTACAATTTACAATGAGCCAAAGTTACATCCACACATAATCCATGTATAATATCAGGATTCAGGAGCTTCAACTTGAGCTTCATGTCCAGTAGCCAAAGCGAAGATAAGCGATTTGTCATGCCTCACCACTTGGTAATGTGAACATTGAACATTGAAGAGCAGCAGAAAGAGAGAGAGACAGACAAATTGATAGATGGATAGATGGACTGGCAGGCATAGAAAGGAAAAAGATCGGGGCCACCAGCTAAGCCTTTTTGTAGTTTTTGTATAGTTTGTAGTCGTTGGTGGTGTCTCTGTCTGTCTCTGTCTGTGTCTGTGTGTCTAGTTTATCCTTATCCTCTTCCATTCTCCATTCTCTTTTCTTCTCCTATAAAAGTTAGAGGTTACAGAAGAGGAGCCCTTTGGTGGCACACGGATGGAGCAGTAGTCATACAATATACAATATGTATATAAAATCCTATATTTTTGTCACATTATTTCCCCCACTTTTCATTCATTCATTCCTTCATCCCAGCATCGCCATTGCATTCGCCATTCGCCATCACCGTCTCCGTGGAGAAGTGAAGGATGTGAATTCCTTCATGTGGACATTCCTCACACCAGAATTTATCTCCACGTCTAGTCCATCTATTATCTACACAGACATACTAATATACTAATTATTAGTATGCTTCATAAGAGTTTACATTCATGTAACTACGCAAATCCATAAGGCGAACTGTGGGTTGCATCTTTATATGAATGGACAAACAAGTGAATGCTGTGACTTGACTTGGTTTGACTTGTGAGGTTAGTTGGTTGTTAGTACTCGAGTACTTGTACAATGTACATTTTTGATATGATTTATCTGCAGCCATCTTTTCGTGTCCTCACTTTTCACTCACATTTCAACATTCTTCCCATTTTGGGAGTTTTTTTGAACATTGGACGTTGGACATCCTTTCATTCAAAATGTGATGGGATGTGACATCAAAATAAATCCATGTACTTTCTTTTTATGAGTAAAGTTTGAAAAGGTCATTCAGTCATCCAAGCTGAATTTTTCATACTTACCATTTACCTCATTTAACATGTAGAGTTTCTGTTTGCTGGTCGTCACTTTTAAGTGGCTAGTTGTAAATTTTAGTTTCAGTTATGCAGTCAAAATTCATATAAATGTACTTTTGTAGTCCTCCCACATCACATGTATGTATTTTAGTTAAATTAGTAGAATGAAAAGTATGTTTTATATTTACAATTTATGCTCACTGCTTCAAAGAAACCTTTCCATTTTCAAAAGTATACGACAAAAATATAAAAAGTACTTTTTACTTTTTTGTGTTCCAGTCCTTTTTCCATCTTTTTTCACGTGTATAGAAATGGAGAAAATGTATTAAGCTGATTAGACAGTTTTCCAACATGTTTGAGGAAATGTGGAAAACAAGAAAGTCATTTGTGATGGGAAAAGCAAGAGTAGAGAGTAAAGAGTATAAGTACAGAGTACAGAGGACAGTACTGTTAAAAGTTAAGAGGAAGAAAAGGAATCCCATCAGTCACAAGTTGTTGCCAATCAAGCTAATTTTTCCCTCTTATTATTTGAACAAGTTCCAAGTCGTCATCTTCCTCGTCCTTAAATTCTAAAGTCTAAAGTCGTTGAGTAAATAAGAGGAAGAGGACTGAGAAATGGAGACGGTACAAGTATTTTTGAGTAGAGGTAGACAAATAACAAGTACATACTACACACTGTAAATGTGGAGGACACGAGACAAGAGACAGAAGACAGAAGACACACGACGGAAGATGAGGAGTCCCTCGGGACACTAATGTACAGGAGCAAACAACCTGAGTGCTGAGTGTCTTCTTCTTTCTTTCTGTCTTCTGTCTTCTACTTTCTCCACCTTTTTTTTTATTCCTCCCGCACTCCAAAACTCAATGAGAAAGTTTTCAAGTCTCTGCTGTATTTCATCATGATAATAAAAAAAGTCACCTTTCTTTCCTTCTTTCTTTACTTTTTTGGAGTGGAGAAATGACTAATAATAATAATAATATAATGATGATTCTTTTCCAATTAAATAGAAATTTTTTCTCTTTAATTCTACATTCATATTTTCATATTCATATTCATTTCCCTCCTCATTCTTGATCCATGATCCAACACGTTTACGCTGGATTATCAAGAGAATTCAAAATTCAAATGCATTGTATTGCATTTTTAACGGTCTTTGTGTGTTCTTTGTGACAGTTTATTTTGGAAGCATTAGAATTTAGAATTCACATTTGAATTTGAATGTGAATAAAATGTATCAAAAAAGTATGGATTGTATGTTGTATGTGCTGGCTGTTGGATTTTGGATGGTCGGTAGTAGTAAAAGTAAGAGGAAGGGAAGAAGGGCACGCGCCGGAGTTGTAGCAAATCAGATTGGGACGCTGGAGACCTTCTGGGCCCGCCTTTGATCTTTTGCCGACATTAAATAATCTCTCTTGCCGAAAACTCCCGAATCACAAATCGTTTCTCCTTTCTATGCATGTGTACTTGTGCGCTCTTCTTCCCTCTTTCTTCCCCCTTCTTCTACATCAATGTACATAATACATAATACATAATACAAGTTGTACATTCTACATTCTACAGACATTCTGTATTCTGTGTTTGCTACCATTTTTCCTTTTATTATGGCACTGTCTTGGTATTCTGTATTCTGTGATCTACGACGTAGTTCTATTTTGGTCATTATATGCAACTTTTGAGTTTAATATATTATACATTCTATAAAATTACTCGGAGAGTCCAGCCACTCACATCCTCATCCTTCTCGTCATTGGCATTCGTATTCGTATTCGCATTGTCGTCTTGAGTCTTGAGTCTCAAATACATGTTTGATACATGAAATGTACAGTGTACAAGATTTGAAGAGAGTTTGTAGTTTAGAGAGAGAGGGAGAACTGTCTATATGTATTAATATTTATACGGTTCTCATTCTGTATTACACAGAGTAGAAAATGGAGGAGAGAGAGGAGAGAGGAGTGATGTGGAGTGTAGCAGAGCAGTGAGTTTCCATTTCAAAGGAAATTGCAAGCTGAAATTTTTTATGAAAATTCGTGCGTGATTTAATGTTGAGGCGGCGGCTCTTTTTACTCTTCTCTTCCTCTTCCCGAGTCTCGTGTAGACAGTAGACAGAGGCAGAGGCAGACGGCCCTTCCTTGTTTAGTTTGAAACTAGATTGGAATTGGAATCATTAAGCAGGAGCAGAGCAGAGCAGAGGAGGACGAGACAAATATTTAAATTAAATGTATTTCTCTGCATCTATATCTGTATTTGTATCTGTCTCTCTTTCTCTCTCTCTGTGTGTACAGAGTATTGGAGTTGCAGTGTGCTACCCGTGTAATGTATATGTATGAGTCTCCTTCATTTTCTTCTCATCTTCCTCCTCCTCCTCCTCCTTTTCCTCCTTTTCCTTCATCAACAGGATCGTCATCTCCTTCTTCTTGATGAGAATAGAGACTCGAGTGAGTCAGCCACTGTTTTCCTCCTGAAGGAAACGCATACAAATTATACACCTATTTCCTTCCTCGTCCAACAGAATCAAAAGGAAAAGGAAAAGGATGGAGAAAGAGAGAGAGAGAGAGTTGATGACGGCAATCATCTTCATTAATGTCACATTGCTTTCTTCTCTAGTTTCTCTAACAGATCCAGACTCACATTCCAGATTCCAGATGTTTCCTTTTTAGCAGCCTATGCTCGTATTAATATTATTATTATTATTTATTATTGTGATTACAAATACACTGGAATTATTCTAAAAAGATGCTGAGAAAGTCAAGACATTTCTTGTCACTCTTTTCCACTGTCCACATTTTATGACATGACAAAGGACGAAGAATCCTTTAGATCTCCATATTTTTGGTAGCATAATATCTTTAAAATTGACGGATGAAATCCGCCCACTCAACCTCGTTTAAATGACGAGAATTCATCACGATCGATTGGATGTATTTTTACAGTTGTTTTTTTTCCCAGTTGTTTTTGGCACTCAATTCGGGTGCTTTTCATTCATTTCTTGGTAAATGGATAGCGGATTTGTGGAGGGCTGACTCGTCCTTTTTCTGTGTATACAGTTAATTTTTTGAAAAAGCCTGAATGAATGAATGAATTACATTACTGGATTATGACCGAGCGGAGCGATAGCGATAGAGAGAGAATGAGTCAAAAAGATCATGTAATGAGATAAAATTGTAGGAAAAGGTGATGCTGAGTGCCCTTGCAAATATTCTATATTCGAGGGACTTACAGAAAAACTGACATATGAAATTATGTCATCATTACTATTTACTATTTGAACAGGGGGCAACAAACAAAAAGGTTAGATTTGGATTTTTTCCACGACTATGACTGTTGACTATACAAAATACAAAGTATGGAAAGAGGAGAGAAGATAGATATGACTATGAGATATCCAAGTTGTGCATATGAGATGGCGGCAGCCGTTGAGAAAAAACTCAGTTATGATTATGATGTAAGAGAGGGATTTGTGATAGTCTAAAATCTAGAGTCTAGAGTCTAGAGTCTCGACTCTCGAGTGTATTTTGATATACTCGTGTGTGTTGTGTTGTGTTGTTTTCATGTTTTGTTGTTGTCCTCTCTTTTTGATCATGTTCATTGATGAGCCGGGACGAGACGAGTCAGATGCAAATGTCAAACATGATCATGATCAAGATGCACACAAATGATATTTCAAAATAGACTCTCCTTCTCTTGTGCTCCTTTTGTACTTTTTACTTTGTATTGTGTATTGTGTGTTGTGCTGCTGTTTTGCTGCTGCTGTTGCTCCTTCTGCCTCCTGTTAAAAGATTTTATCTAGCATGAAATATTATTGTCAAAGTGTGTCTGTTCCTGCTCCTTTTTTCTGTGACTGTTTCTCCTTCTGTTTCCATTTCAAAATGACAATAGTCCACTGTCCTCATCATCCTCATCATCTGCACACTGCACATGAGTAAAAACTCTCGTCCTTATTATTGTTGTTTTATTATTATTATTATTCTGATTATCATTATGAGCGAGTGCTGTTATTATGTAATGCATTTGGATGGATTTTCGTGTATCATGAACTGGATCTGAATCTGATCTAACTGTGTTTACCGTCAGTTGAACGGAGTCCGGAGTAGACAATCCAAATCCTCATCATTTCAATTAGTCAAACAGAGAGAGATATACAGATACACAGATATAGAGTTAGACATGTGTAATGTGTATGCAGTATATAATAAAATGTGGGGACTGATTCAACAGATGTATTTTGTATTTTGTATTTCCTTGAAACTTCTCCTCTATTTTATTTTAATTCCTGTTGTGAGTACAGAGTACAGAGTTCTGTGCGCATTGAGCAGTACTGTGATTAACTAGATTAAATCACATGAAAATGAAGTGCAGTAATGAAGCTGTGTCCTTCTCTTCCTCTGTTTTTGTTTGTGTCAAATGGAGGATCCCTTTTGAAAAGGCTGTTACCATAAATATAAAGTACTCTGTTTTTTCATCCTCCGTTCAATCCCTTGTTATTAAATGTCATAATACAAAATACAAAAAGAGAGATGGCCATATGTACTAATGTGGGAGCAGGTAGGAGGTATTTTCCTCTTCACTCTTCACTCTTCATACATACACCTATTTAAAGTAGTTTTAGGACGGAGCGGACTGTTTTCAGGGAAGCAGGACTCTGTACTATGTGTTGTGTATTGTGCAGAGGTGGGTCTGAAAAGTCTTATCAGGTCACTATCATGACAGCTGCAGTAGCACGACAATCCACAATCCACAATACACTACACAGAGTACTTGAACTGACATTTACATTAGCCATCTCCGTCCGTTCATTCCTATTTTATCACATCCTACTATATCAATATTTCAAATGTCCACATTCAGGCGCTTCAACAGTGAAGAGTGAAGGAGGATCTTGATGATGATGATAAAACGTCGCCAGTGCGTCTTCTTCTTCCACTATACTCTTGGCTCTTGGCGTTTTAAATACAGTTTTTAATATTTGATTTGAGCTTTATTCTTCTGTACTCGTATTTGGTACATTTAAATTTCTAAGTATTAAGAAAAGCAATTTTTCCCATTTTTGCAGTTTGGCTATGGGTTTTGGGTTTTGGATTTGGGATTTTGATTCATTCGTCATTCATCATTCATCACATTGTGTGTTGTGTGTTGTGTGATTCTTTTATTTCAATTTGAATTTGAAATTTAAATGTGACCTTGGTCAGTTGTAAATTCTTGTTTCATCTCCCAATTTACAATTTACACACCACACCACACATGTCATAAAGTACAATAAACAATAAACAATAAATCAAATCTTCCTTTACGAGAATTCAATAGAATGTTTTGTGTTTTGGAGACACAAAATTTCTGTAAATGGCAGAAAGCCAAAGTCAAATACAAAGTCAAAGTCAAACAAGAGAACATGACAGCCTTTTCATTTTTGATGGTCCAAAAAGGAATCAAGGAAACTTGGATTCAAAGTGTTTGTGATTATCACTTTATTTTTGTCTCGTGTTAGTTTGTGAGTGAATTTGACTGTTTGTTTGTTGTTGTTTTTTTGGTTTCAAAGGCTGTTTTTGTAGGTTGTAGTTCATAAAGGTTTGGGAGTTGAGAGTTGAGAGTTGAGAGAGAATTTTTTTCTTGCTGTGAATAAAAATGTCACTCTTCTTTGTACTTTGTACTTTGTACAAAGAACTAACATGATGATTGTGATTGTGATGATTATTGCCAAAATACAAAATACAATTGTAAGTTGTAAATTGTAGATGGATGAAAAAGAGTCTTATTATTTTTTCCGTTTCCATGGATTAAGTATGAGCGGATTATGCGGAAATACTGGAAATGCGATGGTTAATGGACCGAGCGGAGCGGATATGTAAATATTAAATAGTCAATAGTACACTGAAAATATAGTAGAAAATAGTAGCAGAATTTTCCATTTAATAATCTTGTATTATTTTTGCCTGGCTTTGGCGTTTGGCATCCGGAATAAAACTCATACTTATTTTTCCAAATAAGTTTTTCTATTTCTATCTTTTATTTTGTGTTTCTTTCCCATTTATTTGATCTTCTTTGTACTTTGTACTTTGTAGCATTTGTCTTACATTATTATTTGTTTCATCTCTTCTACTCTTTGTCACACACTCACTCATATTTGTTGAAGCCGAATGCTGAATGCCGAATACCTGTGCATTTTGTTCTATCTTTTGTACATGTAATTTTAAAATTGCCTCGTTGTTCCTCATTCTACATTCCAGCGGCGTAATACATTATATTTTTGGTATCGGAAGGAACTGAATGTGGATTGTGCCAATTCTCAAACTAGAATCCAGAATCTAGAATCTAGTCACAAAAAGAACAAACAAATAAACAAACAAAGGAAACTAACCAAAATATGAATAATATATTATTCTTGAACAAGTTTTCCAATGATTCTCTTCAGGATTAGATTGAGGTGAAAGAATAAACAAGAAAGAATATCAAGGAATATAAATACAAAATAGCTATACACAAATGACAAAAAGGGGGAAGAGGTGTGAAAAAAACATGTTCTCTTCCAATGAAAATAGGGTTGTATTTTATTTTTTATTGTAGTGGAATTTATTCATCATCATGTAGAATGTAGAATATAAAATATAAAATATACTACGGAGAAGGAGGTAAATACAAGTCAAGTTAAGACATAAGACATGTTTTTGAAAGTGGGGAGAGAAAGTACAAACAAGTGGAGAGAAAAGTAGGTATGGAACAGACGGATCGGATCCTGATGCTGATGATGAGATGGAGAAAAAACGTGGAGGAAATTTGTTTTGTGAGGAGGAAGAGAAGAGATTGAATGGATTCTGTGGATGTGATGTGTATTGTGTATATTGTATTGTGTATGCATAGATGATGTTGTGTTTGTGTTGAGTTAAGGTGCTGGATGGATGTGACGTGAGACGGTTTCCATCAAAGTGAAATGGGATTGTTGCTTGGTTGGTTTTGACTTTGGTTCTCGTTCTTGTTTTCTTGTCTTGTGTTTCTCTATCTGGTTTTGGCTTTTGTATAATGTGTTTTGTGTTTTGTGTTTCGAGTTTCCAGTTTCGGGTGAAAGTATTATACACATTACAGAACTAGGTTCTTTCTTTTCGTCTTTTTCGTAGGATATTTTCCATCCTTAGATATGATATGAAATGATATGAACATGCTCCGCCGGGTGGAAAATCCTGATGAGAAATGAGAAAGGGAAATACTATACAATATACAATATGAAACATACAACTTGGTTGTCAAATGCATGAGGACACCTACAGACACCACACATAAAGAAAGAGAAAACAGAAACAGAACCACGGATCTAGTATCTACAACAAATAATATTTCTTGATTTGGATTTGGATTCTCTGGGAAATAAAACTGGAAAATAGTAGAATAAATACAAAATCAATTAAAAAGGAACAGACTTCCATTTAATTTCAATAGTTGTCCAAGATTTTCTTAACTTTTCCCTCTCCGACGCATCTAATTCATCTATAGTTTCAAAATATGGGCTGAGCTGAGCGGTTGAAAATGTTTTTAAAAAGTATGCATACGTTGGATTTGATTTTGATTTTGATTTGAGAGTAATCCGATTTGAGTTGGAGTTTCTGGGAGAATGATGTGCCTTCATTATGATTGAACATACACGCTTGGATGAAAGCATTCCGATTCCAATGGATTCATTTAGTGAGTCGCTCCTTTCCCTTTGCTCACTTTTAGTTTTACTAAGCTCAAGTTCCGAGTTTAACACACAGAGAGAAAGGCATACACAAAGCGGGATGGAATGGACCGAGTACACGATTAAAAATTGAGTTATGCGTGAAATTATACGGGGAATTTTAGTACGGTGTAACATGCTTGTTTCTGGGTTTTTTTACTCCTCGTTCTCGTTAGTCGTTAGTCGTTAGTCGTTAGCATTTGAATTGTTACCAGTTACCAGGCCAAACGAGACGAGAGTCGAGAATCTCCTAGGGATTTTTTACTCTCCATTCCAATCTATTCTCTGACGCTAGATTCTAAATTCTACTCTATGTCTTATGCATAGTTGAGAGTTTGGAGTAACCTATCGGAGAAATTTCTCATCGCTTTCCTTCCTTCTTTCTCCGGGTTGCTCTGTATTCTGTAGTCTGTAGAAAGTAGAAAAGTAGAAAAGTTGTTGTGGACTCTGGAGGCTCTATTATGTTTTATGTTTTATGTTGTACAGGCAGTTTAATATGATGTACAGAATGAATGCACTCAACTCGACTCGACTCTGCTTGACTCGCTCAACTCGACTCAACTCAACTCAACTCTGCTCCACTCCATAACGCATTGGAGCGTAGACGAGTGCTTGGCGCTCTTTTCCTCTTCCAATCACTCTCATACTCATACTTAATACATGCACAGGAACAGGAATACGTTGTACGTGTCATATCCATTTCCATCTTCTTGTTTCTTGTTCATATCCAAGTACAAGTACAATATTCCAATTTAGACTTTATACAGAGGAGCAGGAGTGAAAACTCTATGCATTTTACATTATGCAGGGAACTGATATATAAATTATCCTTACCTCAGCTCCTCCAACTCTACGTTTTACCATGGAGTTTCCTAAAGGTATATCAAAAGTATAAGAACAAAATCCCTTGTTTCTTTTATAAACAGGATGATGACATGGCGAATGAGAAGGAGAAGGAGAAAGAAAGAATCTTGTGTAAAAGTAGGCATTGTAAATTGTAAATTGTAGATTGAGAATTGTGAAGCGGTGGAGGTACAAGTCCAAATCCAAATCCAAGCTAACTCGAGATATAGTGATAGTTCTTGTTGGTTAGCTATGCTTTATGCTTTATAGTAAATTCTATGGATGAGTTGAATTATTTGAGTGAGCCAAGCCGAGCTGAGCTGGGTTGAGCAGAGCTCCCTCGTGTAATACGAATGTACATTCAGTCAGAACTCCGAACGGATATTTTGTAAAAGGAGAAAGAGTTCTATTTTCTCTGTCTACCGTCCGTTTCCGTCTCTGTGTAGTCCTAGTACATTTTTGATGGTGGTGAACATGAACATGCCGAATGAAGGAGTGAGTAATCAAGTACAAGAGAATTTCCGAAATTCGGAAAGTGCGTCGATGAGAGAGAGAGAGAGAAATAGAACAAGGTTCACTTTTGCGGACGTTACTTTCTACTTTCCACTTTCCATTCCAACTCAAGTGAATAATTTGAAGCCAATTACCATGAATCCAACTCCAACTCCAACTGTACCTCATTCACTAGTTCTAGCTCTTTCTTTTCCTCAGTTCCCCTTAAACTCTCTCCTATCAACTAAACGAGTCTCGTTTCTCCTTCTGTACTTTTCCAGGGCAATATACAAGTATACACATTACATTCCTTCTTCCACTGTGTATTGTACATTGTAAATTTTGGAAATGGATGGATTCTGGATTCTGGATGTTGGATTTTAGGTGGATAGAAAATGGAGGAAAGAAGAAAGCTTCTCTTCTCAATTCAAGATTAGTCTCTCGACTCATGAAATTATTGAAGAATGCAAGCTCTGCATTTTACCAAATTTGAGCTTCAATTTCCTCCATTATGTTTTATCTCGTATATAAATATAAATATATCTATCTATAATCCATACATACATTTTTATAATATAAAAGTCAATAAAATACTTACGAGCTAAACTTCTAAAAACCCGTTTCCATCTCCAATACCGTTACAACTTGTACAAAATCCATAATTTTCGCATTCACATTCCTAGAATTTTGAAATTAGAGCATAATATTAAATATCCCATTCAACTTGAAGCGGAAATCACGAGAGAGAATTCGGAAGTTTGGAAATTTGGAAATTTTAATCTTGAATCTGAAATCATGATGATTGTTTCTTGATTTCACATAGAAGAAGATATTTGATATTTGTAGTCCTTTTTTTCATTAGATATTATTTCATTTTTACTTTCTACTAAATATTTGTTATTATGCTACTATTTTTTTGTTGAATTTTAATTTGAGGCTCAATAGTCAATATTCATAATCCAACTTGTTTGTGAGTAATATAAAATATAGATGAGGAAAAATGAGTATGTTTTACAGAATAGAGGAATTTAATTTTGGTTGTTAGGTGAATGAGTGTGCTGTGTGTTGTGTGACATTGGTTGTAGGTTGTAAGATTATGATGACGCTGATGATGATTTTGATGGTAGAATGAGAATGGAGATTGGAGGGCTTAAAGAGTTAATAATACTTTTGTTTGCTGGAAGGCTTTTCCTCCAGGAGGAGGAAAATGGCGAGAATACATGTGTATATGTCATAATATAACATGTTAGATGTATGCTGTAGAATGGAGAGGATGATGACAATTCTTGACGACTTTAGTTGAATTGACTTGAATCGAGTTGGAGGACTAGTTTGTTTTTATTTAGTATTATTAGTATCCTCTTTCCTTTCTTTCCTTTTCCTCAGACTTATGTAATAAAATATAAAATAGAATAGGATTTTATGTGTACTCGTGCAGTTTAAAATAGAATCCAGATTGATGACAATGCCCATGCCCATGTCAATGAGAATGACAATGGCAGTGACAGTGACAAAAGGAGAGTACAGAATTTGTCTCAGCAATATTACTTACCTACCCACTGCTTTTCAGAGTCTTGAGATGAGTGCAAGTGGAAATAAGTGGAAAGAGAGAGGGAATTTTCCATCTTGAGTCTCCAGTCTCTAGCAAATTGTCATCATCTTGTTCTTGTTCTGCTCCTTCTCCTTGGTTTCATTTCCCATTGTTCTGATTGGAGTTTTGGAGTTTGTCCCTGTCATCATGATCCTGAATCCTGAACAAACTCTTGTAGTTCATTGTCCATGAACAGAATAGAGAAGAGAACGAGATTTCCTATTTCATAATGACATTTTATATCATCAAGACTCGAGACTCAAACACACACGAATACGAATATAAATACACAGTTGGAAAGAAAGCTGAGTGAAAAACTTGGTTATTTTGAGTTTAAGCTCAATCTTTTTTAGGGATTTCATCCCGTTCCTCCACTGTCTCATACAAAACACAATGCGTAGCATTTCAAATGATTTCAAACAATCTTCAATCTTCAAGTTATTAGCAAGTCTGAAAGGAGTATTACTTTTGTAGTATTTAATAAACTGCTGAAATATGAATATGAATCTGAATCTGAATGTACAAAGTCAAAGTCAACTTATCATCATCATCATCATGATTTGCAGTTGGACGGAGAGGAGGTAATTTCAAGTTAATGAGTCAAGAGCATGAATATTTCACGTTTTTAAATAGCATCATCATGGAAAACAAGTCAAAGAACATGCATAATACACGCACTACTACTAGTACAAATTTCACACTTAAAAATGTGATCTTCTTGTTTTCTTCTCCAAGTCGCTCTCATCGCATTTCCTTTTTTACTAATAGTATCACTCCTTCCTCATCTTTCCTCTTTCCTCTTGAACCTTTACTCTTGACTCTTGACTCATTCACTCACACTTAAAACCCTCTCGGATGACTTAATTGCCGAAATTTCCATAAAGTTCTCACTCTCTTTACTACAGACATTCTCATTTATTTCTTCATCCCATTTCATTCTATTCTCCGTTCTTCTCTGTTCTCGGAAAAGAA
>JABASP010003399.1:0-14137 GCA_019776565.1 Sminthurinus signatus
AGTGAATGTGTATATATTATATATACATAGAAATTTTAAGTTTCAACTCAATATAGCAGAATAAATGTCTAATCATTGGTCAGTATTTATCATATAATATATACTTTACTGTGAAAAAAAGAGAATAGGTTCACGCGTAAGTATATATGCACGTGAAATATAGAAAAATGTAGAAGTGTACAGTGTACAAGGTAGAAGCTTATTAAAAGTTGATGGAAAAAATGCATATTAAATTAAGCATTTAAAGAGAAAGGTGGTAAAAGTTTTCAATTCTAGTATAGTATGTAAATGCAAACAATAATTATTATCATTTTAATATAAATAATAATATAGTGCCGTAAGCCGTCACAATAAAATAGATATTATTCTTTTTGGATGTAATGGAGATTTGAACAAGGTTCTATTTTAGCTTACAGCAATACACTCTGTACAATGTATGCAGTATGCATGTTGTAGGTTCTATATATCTATATATATGTATTTAGAATATTTAGATTTCAAATAGACGTAGCACTTAAGTATTATACATGATGTAATATAGATAATACAAAAAAAAAAATATGTAAAACATGGGAACGTAAAATAATTGAAACAATGTGATGTGAATGACTGGATTTGTGTAAAATGCAAAAGAAAAATCTATCTCTTTTTTATGTATTGTATGTACATTGTAATATATTGCGGATAAAATATTTATAACTTTGAACTACATATTATATTACGGTTTTGTTTTTACATTTGCACTGGAAATGCAGATTTACAATAACAAAATATTCCTCCAATATTTCGATTTGTAAAAAAACAAACTTGCTAAATGCTGATGATACTTACTGATTACTGATACACACTTAAAAAATAATAATAATATACAAAACAATATTTTCTCACTAGAATATTCAAAATGTTTAGTTCCCTGTAATCTATATATTTTGTATGAATATATAATATATTATAATACTACAATAATAATAATAATATAATGATCAAAAAGTGTAGAAATACTGATGAAACTTTACATAACGTCAAGAAAATTGTAAACACACTGATCACTGATGAATATTAGCACTCTCATGTGTTATAATAACCAAACACTACAAATTCAAAGATGATCACTGAAAATAAATATTATGTACATTCTACCTATGTACTTTACACTGTATCCAGCATACAGTCTGAAAAGATATAGCTATAATATTCATTAGATAAGTAACATGAAACCAACAGATAATATATGAGTTTATCCACTCATTAAAAACAAAACAAAGACAGTATATACTGTATCAAAATAAAAAATATTATTCGTACAGTGTATAAAATGTTGGACGATAGAAAACAAACCAAATTTTAAGTTAAAATACAAAATGTATGAAAAAAAAGCATGACTGGATAGAACATATAACTGATAATACTAATAATCTACTTAAATATACACGTATTATTATTATTATTCATTGTGTTGGATTTTTAGAAAATCTTCCTTTTACAAAGAAACAATATCCTATTAGTTTTCATAATTCTGTTAAAATAATATTTAAAAACACGAGAGAAACAAACATTTCCAATAATAATAATAGTTATAAAGAAATCAAATGTACAATCAATAACACTGCCTACTGGGATTGGCTATATGCTATATATGCATGAAAAAATTGAGCCCGGTATGTCAAGTGTTGTAAATAAAAAAAAGTTACCAGTGGAGTTGGATATGATATTATTATGATATACACTATATACACAAATAACCATCGCTCATCTGATTGAATTCCTTGAGAAAGTTGTATAATTATAAAATAACATTCAAACAAGAACAACAAACTAACAACAACAGAAAAAGATGAGAAAATGTTAAAATAAACAAAAAAAACTATGCTATAATATATTATGGAGTCGATATTAAGCTGCTGGCATTGAAAAGAAGCATAATATAAAAAAATATATAGTGTATAATATAGGACTACATAATAAAGTTAAAACAAAAGTAAAATATCATTATGTATGATGTACAATATATATTATGAATATTATTCATTTCTGTACAGTAATAATAATAAAAAAATTTAACTGCCTCGAAAACTTCCACACACAAAAAATATCAAATACCATTTTTTCACAAAATGACATTATTAATATGCACAGACTACTACTACTACTATTATTATTTACTACATTGTTAAATTACTTTTACTATTAAATAAGGTCTATTATATTATACAGTTAAAGTCTAATATCCACAAGTTGTTTCATAAAATGCCTCAACAATAAGCTATAAAATATAGAAAATATTACTAGTCGTCCTGATTGGGTTATACTAAACGAAAAAGAAAAATGAAAACCATGCTAATATTATTAAACACCTACTTTTAGATATCGTCTCATAATATCTACTAAATACCACCATGTTATAAAATATAAAACATCTACTATACTCAGCAAACAAAATATTTCTACCAAGTTACTTATAATATGTAAGAATAAATAATTAACCATATTACAATATCTGTACTATAAACTTCTTTTTGTATGATTATCCTACATACAAACGCCAAGAAAAAAAATAATAATAATTAATACTATTATTATTATTATTACAAAATGAAAAACCTACTTATGCATAGACGAATTTATGTGTGTAGTCGTGTTTTTTTGTTGTTTTACTACAACATGATTTTGTTACGATTTATGAATTAGTTGAAATTAGTGATTGTAATTTGTTATAATAATATATAAATATATTATATATTAGGCTACTAGTCATCATCATATTATTTATTTAAAATTGTAATGTCTTACTTTGGTGGTTTCTTCCATCTTTTTTTGAATAAAATTATGCATTCCAAAAAAAAGTATCAGTGGTTGGATTATCTTTTGATCTTTTTATGTGTAATAAGTTTACTGAAAATCTTGGCACAAATTTTGCCTGAATTTGACATATATAACAAAAAAAACAGAAAATACAAGTAAAAGTCTACATTCTTTGACTGACATTTTTCATCATCAATACCATAACATAATATATAGTTTTTATAAGGAAATATGAACATACGTATCATGTATTTGTAATATTTTTTTTATATATGTTTTATAGTATAACATGGAGAACTCGTTTTCTTTTTTCTTTATAACTTTACAATAACCGCAGTGCGTAGGTTTACTATTCTTATTGCTCAAGATGGATTGATGATTTTATACGATGATGAATACAATAATAATATATTATATTTTATATTATGTATTCGTTATTACAATATTATGAAGCTTTATAATATATTATATAGAAAACAAAAAAAAAATACTAACAATTTAAAATTTCGCCTTGGCTTTTTCCTTTCCTACTTTCTCCATCGGGTCATCAAAGGCAGAATCATTAATGTTCAACATGAGGGTATTTCCACTGAGGTAGAGTTTATTTGGTGATTGTGCCACAGTCCTTGCAATTCCTTGAGCAGCCCGGATCTTCCTCAATTTCAAATAACCTGGATTTTGACCAATCGCTTCACCCAAGTAAACATATCGTTAAGGAAAATAATTTTTGGAAATGATAAAATGTTGCCTCACACACACATATATTTTATATATTATACTTTCAAAAACATCATGAATCATGTTAATCATTATATTATTAGTTATTAGGAATCATATAATGTATGTATACTTATTTTGTATACTATAAGCGCATTATTTATATCTTTTTTTTTTTAAAAAAAACGAGTTGTGTATTAAAGAAAACTGACAAAAACATTCAGATTACTAAAGATCTTTAATCATGGCCCGAGATTCTCCTTGTTATTATTAATAATATTAATGATTAAAAAAATATATTACAAAAAATAAAAACAACAAAAAAAATTTACCATATCTTTTAAAAAAGATTGTTTACATATCTTAAAAACAACCCAAAATGAATTCAATCACCTAATAGTTTCAAGACTATTAAAAGAGAAAGAATTACTAAAAGATATGACAGTATATATATTAGTATACCACCGGCCTTACAATGAAAAACAATTAAAACTCTGAATCTCATCAAGATTACAGTGGGGAGATCTCGGGATATTTATCGCATTTCTCATCATTATAGTTGTCAGCATATATATAAAAAAACTCGTATTTACTTTCATTTAATTATAATAAAAGCTTTTGATTCCGAGCGCATGATATATTATATTATATACACATTAATTCAGTTCATTTTAAAATGAACGGAATACGCATAAACACGTATTCACATGCACCTTATTTCTACTTGTATTGTGGATTGTAGTTTGTAGTTTTACTACCTCCAGAAAAGTGGAAAGAGTTGTGAGTTATGAATTGTTATTATTTATGCAAATTTTATAGCTGCTGTCAAAAGTTCGGGTTCCTCTTCTTCCACGTCGTTTTCTGATGACAACGGTGGACTCGGAGGGTTTGATAAAGGATGACCCGGGTTGTAAAGACTTGTTACTGGAAGCGATGCGCTACCATCTTCTACCGGAACAACGTGCCTCCCTCGCCTCCGATCGAACTCTGGACAGAAAACCAGACGGAATGAGACCGTACATCTTTGCCATAGGTAACAAAAAAATACACAGGCCTCTTTTTCTTCTTCTCTCTTTTCCTTTAGTAAAACATATTACTTGTCATTTATTATGGACTCGAGTCTGTTGAACTGAATATTTTATATTTTATAACACACTGAGCATAGATTTTATATTATGTATATGATTATATGATGATATGATGAGACCATTGAGAATCCAGAATACAGAGGTCGACAGCGACTAAACCTTTAGCTTTCGTCTTCTCTACCTAAGCAGAATTATTATTATCTGCCCGTTCCCCGTATATTTTCATAATACTTGTCCCTTCTCACATGTACAGTTTATATAAATATAAATATAAATATAAATACAAAATACAAGATACAAAGTAGAATCAGAAGTAAGAGCACGATTATGCCCTGTGTTGTATGCAAAAGAGAGATAAGGTTATGCTTTATGCTGTACTTGAGCAATATTTAATGATGATACTGCAGCGTGTAATATGTAGTAAATCAAGAGGAGAAGACGGCAAATGTGATGTGAAAACGGGAGGAGGAAATTCTTATAGGTTTTCTTCCTCTTCTTCTTCTTCTTCTTTGTATTATTACTCCCATTATTATTATTATTATTATTATTACATATTTCGGGCTCGAGTAATAAATTACGTTCAAGTTCATAGTTGAACTTGAACGGTTCTCTATACAATATAGAGAACAGGACTTTTCCTGTTCTCTATATCTCAATTTCCCATTTTTCTCCTGATTTTTCATGTGTCTGGCTGTGAAGGCGGTGGGAGTCTGTTTGCAATTCACAGTGAGTGCGAGTGTTACAATCCGAGGACGGATCGATGGTCACCCGTCGCACCCCTCATGACCCGAAGGTCACGTTGTGGGGTCGCAAGTGTTGGAAGACTTCTCTATGCTGTCGGAGGGTAACCAAAACCAAAACCATTAATCACTAATCACATTACACATATTATTTCCATTTTCCATCATTCCAAAGAAAGTCAAAAGTATCATGTTCAAAGTAAATCGGATTACTTAAAAATAAAAAGTAATCCCACCTTTTTTTCTGTGTTGCTGTATTTATTATTTATTTATATTATGGAACGTGAACGTGAATGGGAATGGTTTTTCATGTATGTATTTCTTTTGCAGGTACGATGGGACGAGTGACTTATCTACAGCCGAGAGTTATAATCCTCGATGCAATAAATGGACATCAATTGCTCCCATGGGCACGCGGAGATCTTGTCTGGGGTTGTGTGCTCTGGACGGACTTCTCTATGCAGTTGGCGGGTATGACGGAGCCTCCTGTCTCAACAGTGTAGAGAGATATGATCCCTTGACTGGAGTTTGGAGTTGCTGTCCAGCACTTAGCCAACGTCGGCGTTACTGTCGTCTCACTTCACTGGACGGATGTGTCTGGGCTGTCGGTGGTCTGGATGCGAGCAATGCTATCGCTGTATGTAGATCCATTATCCATACTCTTTTTTTTTAATCATTATTACCTACATATTTATCCATAAAAATTTCCGGGTAATTAAACGTCTTCTGATTACTAAAAGTATCTGTAATACTTTCTACTACAGCAACTAATAATAATAATAATAATAATGTTTTTTATATGGCATTAATTTCAGTCGGTGGAAAGGTTAGATCCCCGAGAAGGGAAATGGGTTTCAGTTCCTGCTTTGTCTCAGAGAAGATCTTCTGCCGGATTGGCAGCACTAGGTAAACATTAACAAAAAACAGGGTTTTATCCTTTTTGTTAAATACATCATTTATGTACCTTCTCCAAGTAATATTGTGTAATGTAAAACTATGTTGCATGTTGCATGTCCGTCTGACGTAAACTTAGACATTATACATTAACTTGAATAGTATCAATTGAACATTAGATATTATATTTTATATTATGTACATATTCCGTATTCTGTACAATGTACAATGTAAAAGGTAAAAGAAAATAGACTACTTTTGATTCTGATTCTATTTCTACGTATAGTTTTTGATATTGGAATCTGGAATGAAATTTATGTCTAAATTTAGAGGAGGATTTAGAGCAGAGAAAGTCAATTACTATTTCTAAACATGCCAAATAAGTATCTGTACAACTATCATGTTTTACGCTTTACAGATATGGAACACGCACAACATGTACAATAATACAATATTATACACAAGTTTATTTATCCACAACCAGCAACTTTGTACATATCATGTAGACTGTAGCCTGGCATTTTTGTAGATGATTCCACAAGTACTTTATATTTTGTCACAGAACATAGAACAGAAAAGAATTCTTCCCTCGTTTTATATTACAGAAAATAGACTAATATGTATACAAAATGACGCTAATGTTCAGCAACATATAGGACAGAACAGCATAAATGTGTGTGGAAGGGTAGTATAATAATAATACAGATATAATGTAATATAGCATGTAGTATCAAGTAGTAAAAGGAGTATTATAGTAGTAATATCTTAATATATTATCCGACTGCAGTTTCTGTCCATTTATATTTACGAGTTTGAACTACTTTTGTTGCATCGTATTATGTAAGACAGAGAGAGAGAGAGAGCAGTGGGATGTGAGAAGAGAAAAGAGAAGATCCAGTCTGGCGTGAACTCTCGCCATTCTCAATTCTCCTTTCTCGTCCAAACCATCACACAATACAGAATACAGATACTACACCATTAATACAATAGATATGTACATGAGCCGAGCGCTAGTAAACTTTGTTCGAGGGAGCTCCAGACAGATGCACAGTCTACATGTATACAAAATATACATATATTTAGGATTGTGGATCAACAGCACTATGATCATTTTACTCTCTCTCTCTCGTTCTTCACTCCTTTTACACCTATATCTACATCTTTCTAAATGTCTCACTTTCAACCATCCAATATAGATAGAGAAATAGATATTATATTATACATAGGCAGAAAATAGATATATCCATATTATTATTATTGTTATTATGTCTCGCCTTTACAGGGAAAGCTCGTTGATCTTTCCTTTCTTTTTCCCACTTGTAACTTGCACCCAGGTTTAGCCACTTGATATCTAGATATATCTGTATATTTTATATCGTACATTCTACATTCTTTATCTATGCATTGGATAGGATTTAGGATTTATTTATACGTACAGTACGAAATATCAATATAGATTTGGATATGGATACGAAGTATTTTTCAAATTCATAGTATGTACGATATTTATTAGTTATTTTATATTTATGAGAAGAGAAAGGTGTTTCTATTTTTAGGCTTTTGTTTTCTCTGGGCTCTGGACTGGATCTGATCTTGTCTTGGCATTTTTCTCATTTCAGTATTTTTTTACATATCTTTTGTGTTAACCTTATTTCCTTTCTTTTTTTTATTCAGATGATGGAGAATGTACATATCACATGTATACATCTAATAATTCACAAATGATAATAAAATCCCTCTTTATTTTAGGCTATTCTTTTCTTCTTTTTTTCTACAATGTACTAATTTATTTTTTCCTTACAGATGGAAATTTATACTGTGTCGGTGGATCTGATGGATCCGCAAGTTTGGCAACCGCCGAGAAATTTGACCCAAGAAGACTTAGGTGGGAATCCATCGCTTCAATGCATACAAGAAGGTCAGCTATTTTTATTTTTGATGTATTTTATATTAGTTTTTTCATTACCTCAACACACATGATATTTGATGATATTTAAGATTCCAAACTCCAATCAATCTCCTCCACGAAATGTCAATCACAAAGTGCATACTACATGAATTAGTTTTTATAAATCCATCTGTACTCTGTACATAGTACATGGGCTGTAGGTAATGAAAAAGAAAGTCTACATGTATATAAAATTGAATTTTATCATTTAGAATGTAGAATATGGGAGAAAGTTAATTTTACAGACGTAATACAAGTCGTACATATTTAACAATGTACATGCATAAAAATGCACAAACCATGCTCATCGCAACAACATTAGCCATGAGCCAATTTTTAGTAGTATAATAAGAAGACTGCCTTGAAGTACCTACTCATGTATGTTGAACGTATAGATGGAAAATGGTTTTGTGAAAGAAGAAAAATGTCAGATGGAGAAAATGAGGTTGCTGAATCTTCTGTCGCTTTTTGTGCATACATGGTATACACAGTATCTACTAAATGCATAATATAATCTTATACAGCGTCTTATTCCTCCTTTTACCCTTTTGGCACAGTTTTATTACTCTGTCGTAATTGTCTGTAGTCTGTAGTCTGGAATCTAGAATCTAGATCATTTTTATTACTCTCCTTTTTTTTCTCCTTTACATCAACATAAGGAGAGCAGAATCGCATCATTAAATAAGAAAAAGACATTTGAATACATTCTCCATTTAATATGTAATATATGTATATGTGATTTTTGTATAATGTTTATGACGAAAAAGTATAATATAATATTGTATTTTCTCTTGACATTTTTGTAATAGGTCAACACATGAGCTAGTAAGTGTTGATGGAGCTTTGTTTGCTTTGGGAGGCAATGATGGGTCTTCGAGTCTGTCTACAGTTGAAAAATATGATCCACGTCTCAACGTAAGTCAATTTCACAGTTGACGCTCCATGTTTCAAAAATATCAACACAAAGTTATACGTACAAAATTCAATATACTATTTATATATGAAATAACCATGAATCTAAAAGCATTTTCTTCTTTTATATTTATCTAGAAATGGAATTTATTAAATGCCATGCTGACACGCAGGAGTAGTCTCGGCTGTTCAGTTTTGGACTGTTTACCGATGGAGACTAGACTAGCTCGACCTTGCTGACCATTAAGTACTATTTCTAGTCCCTAATGTACACAAACATGTGGCTTTTCAACATTTAAACCCTTACTAAGCTGCACAGAAGAATCCTCATCATCAATACTATTGTCTGCTCCTTCTTCTAAATCCGAAGGAGACAGATGAATCTTGAAATAAAAGGAAATTACATGTAACACACTAACCTATACCTGAAATGTTGACACATGAAACAGATAATGATGAATGTTGAGCATAAAAGTTGCACTTTCTTCCATACAAAAAAACAAATAGCAGCAACGTATTTACGAGGACTGTGGACTTGGAAGAGTAAAAAAGGTTGTTCGTCTTACGGAAATTCGAACAAACACTACATTTTATGAAAAGCTAGATTAATTTTGATTATTTTGGAACTTTACAAAAAACTCAAAGTAGCAAACAAGTGTACATATGTACAGAATGTATAGACGATTAATATTATTATGATATGATAGAAAAGTGAATGTGTATATATTATATATACATAGAAATTTTAAGTTTCAACTCAATATAGCAGAATAAATGTCTAATCATTGGTCAGTATTTATCATATAATATATACTTTACTGTGAAAAAAAGAGAATAGGTTCACGCGTAAGTATATATGCACGTGAAATATAGAAAAATGTAGAAGTGTACAGTGTACAAGGTAGAAGCTTATTAAAAGTTGATGGAAAAAATGCATATTAAATTAAGCATTTAAAGAGAAAGGTGGTAAAAGTTTTCAATTCTAGTATAGTATGTAAATGCAAACAATAATTATTATCATTTTAATATAAATAATAATATAGTGCCGTAAGCCGTCACAATAAAATAGATATTATTCTTTTTGGATGTAATGGAGATTTGAACAAGGTTCTATTTTAGCTTACAGCAATACACTCTGTACAATGTATGCAGTATGCATGTTGTAGGTTCTATATATCTATATATATGTATTTAGAATATTTAGATTTCAAATAGACGTAGCACTTAAGTATTATACATGATGTAATATAGATAATACAAAAAAAAAAATATGTAAAACATGGGAACGTAAAATAATTGAAACAATGTGATGTGAATGACTGGATTTGTGTAAAATGCAAAAGAAAAATCTATCTCTTTTTTATGTATTGTATGTACATTGTAATATATTGCGGATAAAATATTTATAACTTTGAACTACATATTATATTACGGTTTTGTTTTTACATTTGCACTGGAAATGCAGATTTACAATAACAAAATATTCCTCCAATATTTCGATTTGTAAAAAAACAAACTTGCTAAATGCTGATGATACTTACTGATTACTGATACACACTTAAAAAATAATAATAATATACAAAACAATATTTTCTCACTAGAATATTCAAAATGTTTAGTTCCCTGTAATCTATATATTTTGTATGAATATATAATATATTATAATACTACAATAATAATAATAATATAATGATCAAAAAGTGTAGAAATACTGATGAAACTTTACATAACGTCAAGAAAATTGTAAACACACTGATCACTGATGAATATTAGCACTCTCATGTGTTATAATAACCAAACACTACAAATTCAAAGATGATCACTGAAAATAAATATTATGTACATTCTACCTATGTACTTTACACTGTATCCAGCATACAGTCTGAAAAGATATAGCTATAATATTCATTAGATAAGTAACATGAAACCAACAGATAATATATGAGTTTATCCACTCATTAAAAACAAAACAAAGACAGTATATACTGTATCAAAATAAAAAATATTATTCGTACAGTGTATAAAATGTTGGACGATAGAAAACAAACCAAATTTTAAGTTAAAATACAAAATGTATGAAAAAAAAGCATGACTGGATAGAACATATAACTGATAATACTAATAATCTACTTAAATATACACGTATTATTATTATTATTCATTGTGTTGGATTTTTAGAAAATCTTCCTTTTACAAAGAAACAATATCCTATTAGTTTTCATAATTCTGTTAAAATAATATTTAAAAACACGAGAGAAACAAACATTTCCAATAATAATAATAGTTATAAAGAAATCAAATGTACAATCAATAACACTGCCTACTGGGATTGGCTATATGCTATATATGCATGAAAAAATTGAGCCCGGTATGTCAAGTGTTGTAAATAAAAAAAAGTTACCAGTGGAGTTGGATATGATATTATTATGATATACACTATATACACAAATAACCATCGCTCATCTGATTGAATTCCTTGAGAAAGTTGTATAATTATAAAATAACATTCAAACAAGAACAACAAACTAACAACAACAGAAAAAGATGAGAAAATGTTAAAATAAACAAAAAAAACTATGCTATAATATATTATGGAGTCGATATTAAGCTGCTGGCATTGAAAAGAAGCATAATATAAAAAAATATATAGTGTATAATATAGGACTACATAATAAAGTTAAAACAAAAGTAAAATATCATTATGTATGATGTACAATATATATTATGAATATTATTCATTTCTGTACAGTAATAATAATAAAAAAATTTAACTGCCTCGAAAACTTCCACACACAAAAAATATCAAATACCATTTTTTCACAAAATGACATTATTAATATGCACAGACTACTACTACTACTATTATTATTTACTACATTGTTAAATTACTTTTACTATTAAATAAGGTCTATTATATTATACAGTTAAAGTCTAATATCCACAAGTTGTTTCATAAAATGCCTCAACAATAAGCTATAAAATATAGAAAATATTACTAGTCGTCCTGATTGGGTTATACTAAACGAAAAAGAAAAATGAAAACCATGCTAATATTATTAAACACCTACTTTTAGATATCGTCTCATAATATCTACTAAATACCACCATGTTATAAAATATAAAACATCTACTATACTCAGCAAACAAAATATTTCTACCAAGTTACTTATAATATGTAAGAATAAATAATTAACCATATTACAATATCTGTACTATAAACTTCTTTTTGTATGATTATCCTACATACAAACGCCAAGAAAAAAAATAATAATAATTAATACTATTATTATTATTATTACAAAATGAAAAACCTACTTATGCATAGACGAATTTATGTGTGTAGTCGTGTTTTTTTGTTGTTTTACTACAACATGATTTTGTTACGATTTATGAATTAGTTGAAATTAGTGATTGTAATTTGTTATAATAATATATAAATATATTATATATTAGGCTACTAGTCATCATCATATTATTTATTTAAAATTGTAATGTCTTACTTTGGTGGTTTCTTCCATCTTTTTTTGAATAAAATTATGCATTCCAAAAAAAAGTATCAGTGGTTGGATTATCTTTTGATCTTTTTATGTGTAATAAGTTTACTGAAAATCTTGGCACAAATTTTGCCTGAATTTGACATATATAACAAAAAAAACAGAAAATACAAGTAAAAGTCTACATTCTTTGACTGACATTTTTCATCATCAATACCATAACATAATATATAGTTTTTATAAGGAAATATGAACATACGTATCATGTATTTGTAATATTTTTTTTATATATGTTTTATAGTATAACATGGAGAACTCGTTTTCTTTTTTCTTTATAACTTTACAATAACCGCAGTGCGTAGGTTTACTATTCTTATTGCTCAAGATGGATTGATGATTTTATACGATGATGAATACAATAATAATATATTATATTTTATATTATGTATTCGTTATTACAATATTATGAAGCTTTATAATATATTATATAGAAAACAAAAAAAAAATACTAACAATTTAAAATTTCGCCTTGGCTTTTTCCTTTCCTACTTTCTCCATCGGGTCATCAAAGGCAGAATCATTAATGTTCAACATGAGGGTATTTCCACTGAGGTAGAGTTTATTTGGTGATTGTGCCACAGTCCTTGCAATTCCTTGAGCAGCCCGGATCTTCCTCAATTTCAAATAACCTGGATTTTGACCAATCGCTTCACCCAAGTAAACATATCGTTAAGGAAAATAATTTTTGGAAATGATAAAATGTTGCCTCACACACACATATATTTTATATATTATACTTTCAAAAACATCATGAATCATGTTAATCATTATATTATTAGTTATTAGGAATCATATAATGTATGTATACTTATTTTGTATACTATAAGCGCATTATTTATATCTTTTTTTTTTTAAAAAAAACGAGTTGTGTATTAAAGAAAACTGACAAAAACATTCAGATTACTAAAGATCTTTAATCATGGCCCGAGATTCTCCTTGTTATTATTAATAATATTAATGATTAAAAAAATATATTACAAAAAATAAAAACAACAAAAAAAATTTACCATATCTTTTAAAAAAGATTGTTTACATATCTTAAAAACAACCCAAAATGAATTCAATCACCTAATAGTTTCAAGACTATTAAAAGAGAAAGAATTACTAAAAGATATGACAGTATATATATTAGTATACCACCGGCCTTACAATGAAAAACAATTAAAACTCTGAATCTCATCAAGATTACAGTGGGGAGATCTCGGGATATTTATCGCATTTCTCATCATTATAGTTGTCAGCATATATATAAAAAAACTCGTATTTACTTTCATTTAATTATAATAAAAGCTTTTGATTCCGAGCGCATGATATATTATATTATATACACATTAATTCAGTTCATTTTAAAATGAACGGAATACGCATAAACACGTATTCACATGCACCTTATTTCTACTTGTATTGTGGATTGTAGTTTGTAGTTTTACTACCTCCAGAAAAGTGGAAAGAGTTGTGAGTTATGAATTGTTATTATTTATG
>JABASP010003400.1:0-14136 GCA_019776565.1 Sminthurinus signatus
CTTCATATCCAAAATCCAAATCCAAATCTAACAACGAAGAACGAAGAAGGAACGACCAAAACCAGAACCAACTCTTGCCTCTTGCCTTCATTCTTGAGTCTTGAGCATTGAGCATTCCCTATCTTGAAACTTGTAATGGATTGTGCATTGTAGTCAATAGTCAAAAGTCTGTATTCTGTACATGTATTCCATATATATTATATGCATTTGTATTTTGTATGGTGTGTATAGTGTGTACTATGTACTATGTACTAACAAGGTAAAAAAAACTTTCACATTACGTCACCCTCCGATTCGATTGTATTTTGTTTTGTGCTCGTCTGTCTTCTGTCTTCTTACATAGACATACATAATACTACATACTACAATACAACATGCAGTATACAGTGTACAATGCACAATTTATATTTGTATTATTTATATTTCTATAGTATGACTCTCCATATTTTTCCATTTGAAGGTCTTTTTTTCTTTTTGCACATATGTAAAACTATGACATATACAATATGCATAGATAATATTTGACATAGTCAAACTAAATAAACAGTCAATATAATAGATGTAATAACATATTATATTATTATGGAGAGAGTTGATAGTTAATCGGCAAATATTATCCATTATCCATTAGTCTTCTGTCTTGTGTCGTCCTTAAAGTATCTATCTGCCTTCTGATACCTACCACTTACCACTTACATTCACTAGGTATTTACTATTTACCAGTGAATAAGAGAATAGAAGAATAGGGAATATCAAAATGGAAAAGAGGATGTTGCTATTTGCTATACATATGATATAATATATAATGTGATGATGAGTCATGACTCATGAGTTTAGTAAATATCTGTACATGTGTGGTGTGTGGTGGATGAATGTTCAAGTCCACTTTTTTCCATGCCGTTTTTTTTTGTCTTTCCGTTGCAAAAAAAGAAGAAGAAGAAGGGAATGCTTTTACTATAATAGTTAATGGTTAGTAGTTAATAGTTTTGCCAACGGCCATCCGTCATTTTTTTTATTCTTGCATTTTGCACATGGGGATGGAAAAGTCGTGAATGAAACGGAGCAGGAGAATATTATATTGTATTATTATCTATTATGTATTAGGTGATGAAGCATGAGGATTTTGAGCGTGGAGTACATTATGGAAATAGTTATACGTATTATAATGTATTGTGAAATTACTTGAAGATTGAGGAAAAAACTTGATTTTCCTCATTCATTTTGTATACTCGAAAGTGTAAACTCTATAAACGTAGTAAATACTAAATACATAGTCTAGACTCTAGATTCTAGACTCTATAGAATTTAGAGGTGTTTAGGTTTTAGGATTTACTAGGTGTAATTTATAATTTGCATGGATGACTGAAAGGAGAGAGATGGATGGTTATTAGTTATTAAATAATAATAATTTTTTAAATTTCAGATTATGAGTAAATATAATGAAGAGCATGCTAGTGAAGTTTTGGAATGGATCAGAACCATCACCGGTGAAAATATCAGTACCTCTGGGGATATGGGTAAGTCATAAATGATAAATGTAATTTTTTTACTTTTTACTTGTACCTTGGACAATCTAAAATCTACACATTTGACATATTGCATTAAAAATTAATGTTAAACATTAAACATGACAAATTTAGATGTTTTCTTCAGATAAGAGAGGATGAATAAAGCGAAAAGGAAAAGGGGAAAAACGACCAAGTGACGTGAATTTTGATGAGACATTAGACACACATTCAAATTAAAATTAAAATTCAACTGATGATTCAATTTTCAATTATTATTGTTTTTGTTTTCCCTTTTTGTTATGACTTGACTGACTCTTTTGCCTCTTGACTCTTGATTTGTCTCATGTGTCTCAGCGTGTGAGGCTCATCATCATTAGTATTAGTCATTGTTTTTGGTTTGTCAATGCCGATATTCACATGTCGTATCTTACATCGTGTGATATCGTCATCAACCTTTTGGTCACTGGTCGTTATTTCTCGTTATTTGTTATTCGTTAGCCGTTGACTTCTACATTCTATGATGATCTAAGAATTAACCCACGTGTTTATGATTTGTTTTACAGATAACTTTTACGAAGTATTAAAAGACGGAACTCTACTATGCAAGTAAGTAACGTACCTACCTAAATACTAAAAACAACAAAGAACCTATTCCTCTTGTGTTTACTGTTTATCTTTATCTATGATCTTATGAGCTTCCGGTTATTTGTTTACACATATTATGTGAAATGCAAAATGACCAAATGTGTAAACTATTAGTCATTGCCAAAAGTAAAAGTTGGAGTCAGCTGTTTCTTGAAATTTGACATTCCAAATGTATAGAAATAATGAGTATTGAGTGAAGATTGTGAATGTGTACTAAGTACTAATAAAGTAATTATGTCCCTGTAGATTGGTGAATGACTTACAGGCTGGTTCAGTAAAGCGAGTCAATACGTAAGTAAATAGTAAATACCTATGCTAAAAGTTAAAAGTGTTTACTGAAAAATTGTATGAGAAATGAAAGTAATTTTATCCATAGTACTGAATCTTATGTATAAGTTGCTATTATTTGCTATGTTATCCATTTTTTAGATCCGCAATGGCCTTTAAATGTATGGAAAATATCAACAACTTCCTTCAAGGTAATATACTTTAAAATTTAATACATAGTATATAATAAAATATTAAATGTTCTGTTTTGATTTTGACCAAATTAAATAAAAATTAATATTCTGTGTTAAATTATACCTCTTATAGCTGCTACAACCTTCGGAGTCCCAACTCAAGAACAATTCCAAACTGTAGATTTGTGGGAAAGACAGAATTTAAATTCAGTGGTCATTTGCCTTCAGTCATTAGGACGAAAAGGAGAAAAATTCGGCAAAGCCAGCATCGGACCACGTGAAGCAGCCAAAAATGTCAGAAATTTCACTGAAGAACAGTTGAGACAGGGAGAATCTGTCATTTCCCTTCAATATGGAACCAACCAATTTGCCACTCAAGCCGGCATGAATATGGGTAAATACACATACTAAATACATCTACAAAATGAATAATGATTATATAAGTAAAAAGTAAAATATGATCACCTCATAAAATTAAAATGTGGATAATAATTGTAATGAATAATTTAATATTTATAGGAAACACACGTCACATCGTCGACTAAATCAAGGCTAAATCAAATTCATCAATTCGTTTTTTGTTGTTCAGCATTTGATTTAATTTTATAACAAAATATTCTATATTATGTATTTACTTGTTGTGAAATGTGCCTCTATATTATATAATATTAGAAATTAGAAATCAAAATAGTAGAATAATGTTATATTTTTATCAGGACAATTATTTCTAAATAAATACACAATACGAAGTATTTATATATATAAGGATTTTCAAGTCCGTCTCAAACGCACAAATACATATATAAGTATTTAAAAAAATTGATGCCATTTATTTTACTTGATTCTAAATTCTATCTAAATCAATGTGTTTGTTTTTTGTTTGTTTGTTTGTTTAAATGAAACTTCCTTATTTGTACTTAAATGGAAAAGAAAAAACTACGAAAGAATGACCAATTAAATTATTCTTAATGTCTATATATTCTATACTCAATGCGTAGATTTTGGGGAACGACGCCATTAAATGCAATTATTCTTACATTAAATATGTAATATGTCAACTGCATCACACACCAAACTATGTTAGAAAAATGACATCACTATTATCAATTATCATTATAGATTATAGACATAATGCATTTAGAAAAGTTGAAGGCATGTTTTATTCATAGTACTGTGTTATGTGTTGTACATCTGTCTCTGTGTATTATATCTATATATGTAAATATCTGTAGACAATCTGCCAAACATGTGTGTATAGTGTAGTGTGAATCGTGCACAGTACACACAATCATGAATAGATTGTGATAGATTTAAAATTTAGAGTATAAAGTATATACTAGAATATTTTTAGGTGTAATACTTTTCCATAAGCTGGATCTATTCGATTCAGGTCATAATAAATAGATAGATTTAAATATATAAATACATAACATGTATTAGAACATTTAAGATTTGATATATTTACAATGTACAATAACTATTTTCCACGAAAAATCTACTAAAATAATAAGAGTTTAGTTTATATTACGCTGGGAACTTTGATAATAATATAGATTTACCTTTCATATCATACATGCTTTGTTTTCAATCTAATCTTTTCCAATTTCACTTTCATACGATAAACGATAAAATAGTTTGTAGTTAGTAGTTTGAAGGTATTGTTTTATTAGGTATATTAATAATAATATTATATTCCGATCGTATACATTAAATATAAATGCCCTCGTCTCATTTTTCATAAAATTACAATGCAATGGCTACTTTTGCTAGTTGAATGAACAAATGACAATAAGAGTAATATTTCTCGGCTAATAATTTACGGGCGTACTTTACAATTTACCATTACAATATTTGTATCCATACATAATAAATTAATTATTCATCAAAAAATAATTAAAGTGTGTAAAAACCAGGATAAAATCATAGCAAATAGTCTGACGGCGCATCAGTATAATTTATGATCACTGGATAATACATACTTTACTCACTTACACTTACTTACATATCAACTATCAACTTACAATAAAAATCTTATTACTTATCGTGACCTTAGTTTTAATGGCAAGTGTATTTCTACTTTTCAGAATAAAAAATAGCATGGCTTGTTATGGAATAGTTAAAGAGTCACACAGCATTATTTAATTATTATCATTATCATAAATAATAAATCATCTTGAATCACTAACAACAACAACAACAAAACAGAAGACACTTTAAAATTTGAAATCGAAAAACACTGACAACTAACAACAATAATACAAGCAACGTAAAATCGTAAATCGTAATAATAAAATAGTAACTGTACTAAATGGTTAACTAACAATTAACAATGTTTGATTTATTATAATCTTTCTGGTTACGCAAGTCATTGGATTTTAAGGTATATTATGTCTTTTTAACATTATCAATTATTTTTGTAATGCAAATCTCGAGGGGAAAAGCTATTCTATAATATATATACTTAACACTTCATTATGTTGTATCTTAGCAAACATATCAAAACTCTGAGAAAACCGAAAGAAGATTTTTTCTAAGGTTTTCAAGTTTATATTTTATCATCTACTGTAATCCAGACAACTAACAATATTAATCAGTAGTACTCGGTGACTTTTTTTTCTTTCTTGTACATGAATTATTTTTGCTACAAGCCAGGTCACTGACAATAGCGTGAGTAAAAACTTTATACAATAATATAATATAAGAAGCATCTGTTTACTTTTGAGTTTCTTATCATGTATATTTGCAACTGATTACTGTAATATATTTTATATGTAACAGTGTATAATACATGTGTATTATGCTCGCTTGTAGGAAGTAGGAAGTACGCAAAATCATAATATATTTGCAAGTGGAAGCATAAATATATGTATAATATTTTACAGAACAGTAAATAGCAATATGGTTATAATTTTTCATTATAAATAAATTTCCCTTCATAAATTATTTTTCATGGCATATAATAATAAACGGTAATACACAAATTGTACATTCAAGTATTTTCAAGTATGAATAATATTCTGGTAGCACTGTTTTTGTTCCATTGTTATTCTCTTCTTCTTCATTCTTGTTTTTTGTAGCATTATTATTAGTACTATAATCTGGTTTTATAGAAATGACAAAATTTTCGGCCTTTGTCATTATCTCTCACTATAATATCGGCCGTATATATTATAATAATTCCTACATTATTTTCTACTCTAATTGATATTAAGTATGATATTATTGTATCGTGTTATTAGAACGAAAATATAGAAATGCAAAAAATATAGCAGTTCTTAAAAATATATCGCTATTATATATTTTATATTTTATGTTACATTATTACTTATATTCATCAAATCCTTACTGTTTCACTTCATTAAAATTTCTATTAAAATTCAAGAACATTGTCCCTTTTCACTCAATATAATAATATTGTGTAGTTTTGTGTTGTAGACTGACAACGATTGTTTTATGAATATCATTTATCAGGTTTATTTTCCTACGTATACATTTATATTCATCTCATAATAATAATATATCACGTTTTATCTTTTTAAAAATAAATACACCACTTATAACTAAATGACGATGTTTAATTAATATACACTATATTTTCACATTATCCATTTTTTTTATATTTAAAAAACGGGAAGGAGGCAGCAAAAAAAACGAGTACTCTTTGATTTAAGTAATTAATCAGTTTTAGTGGGAGCAGAAGATTTATTCTTCTGAGCAAGCTCTAAATTTTGTCTCTTTACTCGAGCATATGGACCAATATCGGGATCAAAAATAAAATCATAAAGAACCTGAGTCCAGGAGTCATGATGCGGTAGGTTGTCGTAGTATTCACGGGCAATTTCTCTAACCTATTTTCAAAAATAATTGTGTACAAAATAACAAGTTTAGAATTTACATATTGGTTTTTGAATTACATTTATCATAAGAAATATTATGAAACAGGTTTTATTTTTGATAGATATGTATATTGTAGATAGAATTAAAAAAACTTACTTGTGGTAATTTACATCCAGGAACTGCAGGGAAATCATGATGTTCATTATGATAACCCACATTAAACGTGACACAATTAAGAACACCATAATATGAATAAGTTTCAAATCCTTTCCGGAACATGTAATGTTCAGAAATAAAATGACCAGCAACAGGATGAAAACCCATGGCCAATAGAGAACCAGAGAGTAAGTAGATGAGTGACTTGACACCAAAAAAGTAGACAACGGCAGCATTAAAGGTAAGTTGAATAATCACATTGATGATTTCTAGACGAGTAGGATTTTTTGGACAAGTAATAACTGGACGAAGAGCATAGAATAAAGGTTGAAGACAGACCCAAATAAATTTCCCAAAAGTATTACAGAATAATTTTGCTTCCAAATATGTTGGAATATCTGTATCATACACTTCATCTCCTTGATATCGATGATGTTCTAAATGATACTTTTTAAATGCTATACTAAATGGGATACCAATTGGGAGATTGGCAAAGAATCCTATTATTCTGTTGGCCAAAGGTCTTGCATGTCCAAATGCTAAATTATGAGCTATTTCATGAATGGCTGTAAATTACAAAAGAAAAGAAAGATTGTTATTAAAATGAATAATTATTATTAGTATAATTCAAAATACAAACATATATTATGACAAAAAAAATTCATTTCATTTACCTAACATGAGAGCATGATTAATTACACCCCCAAAACAGTAGGCAAGAATAATTATAAATGGCCAACTCATATCTTTTACGAGATAAATCATCCCAAACTGTATAAATACTAATAGTGAAACTTTCCATTTCATATTAGGGTCACTTCCAAATAATTTCTTAATTTGAGGATATTTTTCTATAATAAAAAAATTAAAAATATCAAACCGTTAGAAAAACAGAATCAAAATGTTCATATTTGTCATTTCTATATAGTATATATAGTGTACTTAATTATATTTACTTACTTAGTATCTCGGTTCTTCTGGATGCATGTGGTTCTTCAGTGTAGGTCCACTCAAAGTCTTGCCTTGTAACACTTTGACCCATTTTGACCCAACTACGTAATTAATTAAAAATACGTAATCAAGTATCCGGAAATCTGAACCTATAGATAGGAAATAGGAAACAGAAATAAAGAACATTTAACACCAAAATAGTTTATTATAGTTCATGTTGAGCTTTGAATCACTAATTAATTGTAAGTGGAAAATTACCCTTGTCACTAGAACATTATTGCAAAACCGGTATTTAAATGGATGAAAAACATATAAGCATACGTTATTAAAATAAAAGTGTGTACTTTTTAACTGTTTAAAAACACATAACTAAAAGTACTTGCCTCTGTTCTATTTTTTGAGGTTTAATTGAAGGAGGGTCCAACACTTTTTATTACTATATGAGTCATATACAGTTTGATTGAAACTGCCGATATGAATAAATAAATAGATAATTGACTTTTGTCCCGTTTGTAGTTTTTTTCACGTGTTGTATGAATGTCTATTTTGTATTTTTTTTTAAATGCACTTTGATTAACTTTATATTTTTAACTGGTATACTAACTGGTAACTGAAATTTTGATTAAACTACTTGTTTTTCACTAATATTTGAGCAGGTACATGACACAATTATATTATGTGAATACTCTTAAACTATATAAACTTTATATTAAAAGTAAAATTAAGGTGAGTACATAGTACATATTACGTAAGAAGAGGCTCAAATCTTTTTCCCTTTCCGCTTTTTTCAAACGGCGCATAACTTTTACAAATACGAAATAATACGCACATATGTTTTTATTTTTTACTTTTGACAGCTCTCTCGTGATTCTTAATTCTTAATTTTAATTAAATTTAAATTAACTCGTGTTTAACTGTAATTAAGATCGTCTCACACAATGGTTGATGAGGTGACGAAGAAGAATCTTGCAGGAATCCCTTTATTGAAGACAAAGGCTGGTCCAAGAGATGATCCAAAATTATGGGTTCTCAGACTCAAAGAAGAATATCAATCTCTAATCAAGGTACTTGAAACATTTAAAAGTAATATAAACTGATTATTTTATAATGGTATTGCACATTTAGATACTAGTTATAGGTTATAGATATAGATACGATTTATTTGAATGAGCCATTTTTGTGGAATCAAAATGGAATTTTACTATGTTGAATGTTAAAAATTGAAAACATGTGAGGAGTGAGGAGTGAGGAGACTTGTTGATTTTGTAAATATATCTAATTTTTGTATTTTATGTTTTTTTTTCTGTAGTATGTTGAAACAAATAAAGGTCAAGATAATGATTGGTTCCGTCTAGAATCAAATAAAGAAGGGACAAGATGGTTTGGAAAATGTTGGCACGTCCATAATATGTTAAAATATGAATTTGATGTTGAATTTGACGTAAGTGACTCACATAATAGAATATATTATTTAGATTAGAAACATGTAAACTGCTAATTGTAATCTAAAATGATGAACCATTTAAAATCATAATTAATGTAATTGTATTTGTAATTCATATAAATACTTATAGATTCCTGTAACATATCCTGTCACATCACCGGAAATTGCACTCCCTGAACTTGATGGAAAAACAGCAAAAATGTATCGAGGAGGAAAAATTTGTCTATCAGATCATTTTAAACCACTCTGGGCAAAAAATGTACCGAAATTCGGAATTGGTCATGCTATGGCATTAGGGGTATATATGACATTTACATTATTATTCCATTATTATACAATTTAAAGTTCACACAAAATGAAGTTTTTTAATGTATATTCTTCTGTAATGTTTTTTTCTAGCTTGGACCATGGATGGCAGTAGAGATACCTGATTTAATAGAACGTGGAGTTGTAGTTTACCAAGATAAAAAAGATTGATAGAATGTCAATCAGCAATCACCAGCTAAAACATATTCTACAAAATATTAAGTGCTAATTATCCTACATTTTGTTATATTATCTATAAAATCTATAATCGTATTATGTAAATTTTAAATGTATATTATTCAAAGTAAATGTTATGTATATGTATTATACCATATTGTGGTATACTCATCGCTTTGTACAAATAAACCTTTGAAATAATGATTAATATTACCTCGTTTTACAAACAAACAAATGAAAAGATGGCTTATAATGATAATGATATGATTCTTAAATTCATAAAGGTATCGGCTTTTTCCATTACGATTACAAAAATACTTTATCAAAATTCTTAGGTATTATTATTTTATTTCATCATTCGTAAAAATACATTTTATATTATACGTTATACGTTTTTTATACTAGTTTTTTTTTTAAAAATTGAAATCTTAATAGTTTAAAGGCTGTGATAATAATTAGTACTCTTATTAATCATTAAAATATTTCTAGCACACGTATGAATACTATAATATATTATGTATAGGTACAGACAATATCAGACTACATTGTTTAATACACAACAATACCAAGTTCAATTCCGTCTTTACTTGGTACTCGTTTATGAAAAAAGTTAATAAGTAGCTTTTAAATATAAAAATTATGACATGCCACTTTACACTGGGGGAAATCACAATATTTCAAATTATTCTAAATCATAAAATTAGCAAGTTGGTATTACTTGATATAAAGCGTATAAAACACAGAAAAACTGCATCATAAAATATTCTAGGATATTGAACAAAATTACTTGTCTTTATAGGTTTTGAAATGAAAGAAAAACGCAATAAAAAAAACTCTTGCATTAAAAATTCTGATGTACATTTAATATTTAGAAAGTAAATCAGTCCATTTAGATTTTATAGTAGAAACATTTAATTGATACTGACAATTTAGATTTTAGATGGAAGTAATAAAAATAGGAAATTAGAAAATGTTATGAAATGACTTACATGCAATATTGAATAGATGAGATGATTTCTTTTCATACATATATTCGCAGATTACTTTGTTTACATTAATTATGAAGTCTTTACAGGAGCGATAAAAGTAGTAGGACGTAGAAATATTATACATTATACAAATAAAAATCATGATGTCACATTTTACTTTTTGGATACTTTTCTTTTTTTTTGCTCTGTTGCTCCACTATATTTAGCTTCCAATTGATCCAAGAAACTTGCCCGATTCTGAGATCTTTGAAGAATCATTGCTTCTAATGATGAACCACCACCATTTTTAATACCTTTAAGACTTTCTTTCTTTTGGATTTCCTTTAACATTTCTTCTGCTTCCTTGGCTTCTTTTTTAGCCTATTTAATGATATCAATAGAGAACAGTTAAATAAAAAATGTCAACAAATTACATGTGGTTTATTTACAGTGATATTAGTCTTAATATGTCCTCTTACTTTAGCAACAAAAGATTTCCATTTACGTGCAAATCCTTTATCTTGAGCGAATTCCTCTAAATCTCCAGTCTCTAAAGCATTATTAATGATTTCTTGAACACGCTCTTCATCATCAAGTACATTGATAAAGAATACATTTTCAAAGACATGAATTAAAGAGCCTTTTCCTTCATTGTAGTATTTTATGATATCCTCTCGTTCTTCTTCCGAACCTGAAATTATATTAGTAGAACATTAAACTACTAATTAAAATGGTTCATATTTAAACATGGCAAATTTTAGATTACACATTCTATAGATTCTAGAATACATATGTATGTGTACAATATAAAAATTGTCATACCTTGGTATTCTTTCCTGAAGGATTCAATAGTTTCAGTATCAAGTCTACCCAAACTACTTCCATCATAATCAAAAGTTGAGTCATCTTCACTTGGCCATTCACCTATAACATAATATTATGACAATAATGTATTATTTAGAGTTTTGAATACATCAATAGTAAACATATGAATATAAACTTGACAGTACATTTTACAGAATCATTAATCATAAAATATAAAAAAGTTACATTATACCTGTTTCATCATACTCCTTCTTTGATTCTTCATTTTTCAAAACATCATAAATTTTTACCATAATCTGAAATTTTTCTGTAGAGCTCTTGTCACCTTGAGCCTTATCAGGGTGATATACTAAAGCTGACCGTAGATATGCCTTTTTAACTACACAAACAATCATCATTTTATTAGAGTGTGAAATGAATTTAACTATTGACGTAAATTTACTACAATAAAATTAACATCATTGATCATTGATTATGCTAATAAAAAAACTCAACTTACGTTTTGCGGCATCATTTGCTTCTTCTTTTGTGATGTTCAACACTTTGTAAAGATCTTTAGTTTTAAATACCTTCTTAATTAAGTCCAACATCTTGATCGATTGAAGTAGTTATTACCTGTTGTTAATCTCTATTAAAATTGTAAACTTGCTCTGTTAAATTGGACAAACGACAAACGAAAATTCAGGTAAAATATTCGTATAAAAAAACTCGGAACAATCAGCAGAAAAAAAAATCCCTCTTAAATAAACTACGAGAGGTCCTTGTAATTTTGAATGAATATCAGACACGGATTTTTTTTGGATTTTTTTTGATTTTTTTGAGCTGTGGATTTTAATTGTAATTAGTGAATTAATCACATGTGTTTGTGAATTCCAGTTATTGTTTAATGTGACAATTAATCAAATTCATTTAGTATTTAGTTCCGTGTTAATTCAGATATACATCATAATCAAAAATCTTTGGCTGTTTTCTACTTACTTTTTTCAAAACACGTGAGTTTTTGTGAGTTTGGCTTACAATGTGTGTAACTTTTTAATTGTAATTATTTTCATTACAGTTTTATGCATTTCATGTTATACTTATATTTGGTACAGCTATTACTTATGTTGTTTCTTGTTTTAGTTGCAGAATAAACTTCCTTTATCTTTTTATTACTCCATCTGAAAGCTGTCAATAAATGCAAATTCTGTAGAGCTTGAGTTTAAATGTGGTAATAGTCTAGTATATTTCCTCTTCTTCATACATAAAAAAAATACAATAACCAAAGTCATTCATGTTTGAATTTAAACGTATTCTAATGATAAAAATGAGTATATATTTATTGTTTACAGTAAAAAATAACAAGCAAAATGAAGGAGTCATCAAAGAATTACTATGAAGTGAATCATTTACAAGCCTCAGCTATTTCAATTAAAACTAAGCAATTGACCGAATGTCGACCTCATGTTTGTGATGTGTGCAATAAAGGATTTACGAGGAAAAGTGATCTTACTAGGCACTCTTACATTCATACAGGTAAATTGGGAAAATGTTTTTAATCTACTTTACTCTATAGTTACGACAGTTTTTGTAGATAAACGTGCGGGAAGAACATAATTTGATAGAAACAAGTCATTAATAATCTGTACATTGTGTGTTATAGGAGAGAAGCCGTTCCGTTGTTCCTATTGTACTTGGTCTTGTAGTGATCCTTCTACTCTTAGAAACCATGAAAAAGGGCACCGGGGTGAGAAAGATTTAAAGTGTCCTTACTGCCCGAAAGCCTTTATTATAAGTAGTCATTTGACCAAACATATTAGAGTACACACTGGACTAAAACCGTACTCTTGTTCTACTTGCAAAGAGGAAGGGAAGAAAAGTGAATTTGGACGGTCTGACCAACTGACCAATCACATTAGAAGACATCATTCACATTACTTTCCTTACAAGTGTCAAATTTGTCCAAAAGAGTATGTCGTTAGAGTAGAGCTAAATCAGCATTTGAAAATTTCTCATGGAATTCTCCTGCCGTATGAATGCTCAAAATGTGATCAACGGTAACTCAGTTTTTTATGTTTCGTGTTTCAAAAATTTGTAAAACACAATTCATAGTAAATAATAGTCTGCTTGCATCTATAAGATCTTTTAATGTAGTAATTTCTCAATTTGCAGATTTCGTCTAAAAATTGAACTCGAGTGTCATGAAGGACTTCACAGAGATCATGAGGAAGAAATGAAGAATCAACCAAAAACTATTCGTCCATCATCAACATTATCAACATCATCATTACAGAGATCTAACACTGAACTTCCTCATATTCAAAGTACTACCAAAGAAGGAAAATCTCTACAAGTACCTGTTCAAATTCAAGAAAGTAATGTCCAGAATAACTCTATCAAAAAAGTACAGGAAAAATCTGTGAATGACAACAGTCAACTCTTAAAAAGTTCTGTCAATATTCAAGTTTCTAAAATACCTGAGAAATCAAATCAAATCCTACAGAAGGATACACAGAAAAAAGAAATTGTGGTGATAAATGACAAATCATCAACTAAAACAGTGAAAACCAAGAATAAGCTTGATAAAACCTCTACTAGTAATCCAGTCAATAGAATACCTGAGAAATCAAGTGAAACATTAAGAAAGGATGCACAGAAAGAAGTTATGAATGCAAAAACATCAACGAAAACGGTGAAAACCAAGAATAAATGTGATAAAATCTCTACTAGTAAAATACCTGGAAAGTCAAATACAATTCTAGAAAAACAACAAGTAGTAGAAGAAGAACTTGTTATTGTGTGTGAAACAAAGTCAAATGAAAAATCATCAAAGAATAAAATTTCAAGAACCTCTACTACTAATAAACTTGTTACTACAA
>JABASP010003401.1:0-14127 GCA_019776565.1 Sminthurinus signatus
AAGGATAACAAACTGTGTTAAATCCACTCAAAACTCCATTTAGAATATACAAAGTAGAAAGTGTCTTTTTCTTCTTTGTTCTTTTTCTTTGTTCAAGGAAATTAAACAATTTTCCCGGAATCCAGAAAATCTTTGTGTCCAAATCCGTTCCACGATTCCGTTGTTTTCTCCTTTTGCAAATCTCAATTCACGCTCATCTCTCAACATTCAAAACTCAACACCCTTCAGAATTAATTATTGAAAAGTAAGGGATACAGCATCGAGAAGAAGTTGTGAAAAGTGAAAGTGAAAATTATCAACAGCTTATTTGTGATTCCTGAGGGATAAAAATTCATCTCACCTAAAAAAAAGAATCTTCAGTAATTTACCATCAAAATGGTCTTTGTGGTAAGCATTTTTTATACAGTTTATGTTAAATAATGAATAATGTACATCATTCTTTTTTGTAAGAAATCCTCCATGTTTCAAAAAAAAGGTTAAGGATTAAAAAGACTGTTTAAAGTTTATTTTATGTCTCCTTGCGAAGCACTTGTGAACTCTAAACTCTGCACTCTAAACTCTGCGTCTGTTTACTCTTTACTCAAGTCTCAAGATTGGAAATCCTGGTGCATTTTTTAGATATTCAATCGAGTATTGAGTATTCACATTGTGTAGAAAGTAGAAATGTTTATGCTGTCTGAACCACAAACAAAGGGTTCATTGTAAAAGTGGAGATGTGTGTAAAGTTGGATCATCTTGTGCGTCTCATGTCTCATGTTAAGCTGTATTCTGTATTGTATATTGTGTGTGTTTGTGTTTTGTGTATTGCAGGAGACGGTGCAGCTTGAGAATATTGAAGAGGACGGAGAAGCCCGTGGAAAAACACCGGATCGAGAAAAGTCGGCGGACCGTCAGCTCCACGCGAAAGCAACAGAACACAGAAGAGGATCTCATCTCCTTGCGGCTGCCGGCATCGACTTAGAACGACGAAGAAAATCTCATCAGAGTGGAGATCCACGAATCCTTCAGGATGGAAACGACGTAAGTGCACTGCTCAATGTACATTGTATAAGTTTACACTCTCTTTCCTCTGTCCTCTTTCCTTTTCATTCACGTCCTTTTATTACGTATTAAACAAAATCCATTCACTGTCCCCTGACGACAGATGTGAGACTTGAGACTTGGGAAAAGCGGAAAGTGGGAATCAATGTACAAGTTTATATGACAGAAAGATGAATGAAGACAGAAGGAGAAAGTAAATGGATCATGGATAAAAATCAGGAAACAAGTAGATACACCGTACACATTACACATTAAATAGTGAAGAGTGCAGGTAAACAACATAAGGACGTGTTGATTTACAAATACAAATACAAGTTTGACGTCAAGTAGACAAAGATTCTTTCGTCTTTCTCTGGAATAAAGAATCTTTTCACTTCTCCCTTTTCACCACTCTTATTTTCCTTTGATCAAACCCATTAGTATTTTCTTATTTCACAACTCCTGATGACTCTTGATTCTTGATTAAAGTGTTTTTCTCATTTAAAATTTCTTGAAAGTTTTACAAGTCCTGCACTTAAAATCATTAGACTCTACACTTCAAAAGATGAAAGATGAAAGATGAAAAAGGATGATGAGAGATGAAAACCTTCTCTTTTCTCTTGTAGATATCTCTTCATTTTTCACACTTTACGATATTTTTACTTTTACAATATACTTTTGATTTTTGATCTTTTATCTTTTACTATCTTGAGCATTTTTGTGTCAAAGTGATAATCTTACTTTTTACGATTTTTACTTGATCTGATCTACCCTAACAATTTTTTCCTTCTTCTTTCATTTCAAAGTACACGCGACTCTCAATTCTCATAATTACAATTCTACACCATCCGTATTCTGTACTTTCTATTTTCTATCCTCAATACTCAATACAAAATAAAAATAATACAAAAAATTAACTATGTAGAAACCAGAACACGGAACAGTTACTAAAATCAGTTCACAAGTCCCAATAACAAATAATACAGGCCTCATTTTGTATTGTGTAAAAGTATTGGAGAATGGGGAATGTGAGTCAGTGGAACAATGGAATGGCCAGTTTATTTTTGTTTCTCCGTTTCGGGGTTTCGGGATTTCGGTGTTCTGGTATCTGTGCAAGTTTTAGTACGAATGACAAAGAATGGGGAATGGAGAAAGTAATAATGCTAATAATATGATGATTGATGATTCATTGAGAATCGGAATCATTTCTGTTCTGGGTCAAAAGTCAAAACTTACATTATTGTGCATATGCATTTTCATTTTTCATGTACAGAGATGAAATAGAAAAGTAAAAGTACAATACGATAGATACATTTACTATTTACTATTGTGTGCTGTTTGAATACATAATCCATGTTTGGCGTCTGACGGTGAAAGGTACGATTCAAGATTCATGACGCAGAGGAATGAAAGAGACAAAAAGATATCTATTATCTAGTGAATAGTGAATAGTGAGAGGAAAGAAAGCAGAAAGCAGCCTGTGGATCTTCGATCGTCCTGAATCCTGAATACAGGATACACAATACACGATTCACCATAAAATGCACAATACAACTGTAATAAACCTAATAATTGTAATATTATTCTGTCTCTATCTTCTCTTTCACGTCCCAGATCAATATCATATATCAAATTGTATCAAGTTATGAATAGCTTACATCTTGTATCTTGTCTTTTCATGTCATGTCATTTCATATTATTATTAGTATTATTATAAATATCCTGTCCAAAGGCCAAAGTCGTCTGGATAATATATAATATCCTTTCATTCTGTATCTGTACTGTGTATTATTCCTCATACAAATGAATGCTCAATGCTGAATGCAGCATGATGATATTTATCACTCGAGACTCTAGACTCTAGACTCGAAACAAGAGATCAATAACTATCTTTTGTTTCATCCTGCGAATGCTGATCCGTTCCAGTTACCAGCTCCAAGTTGCGACTTTTGACGTTCTACTCCGTTTTAATTAACTTAATTACAAATTATTGATAGATGCACAACGAAGGTTTTATGTACACACCAAAAAATATAGACCAAAAGAAAGTCACACAGTGAAAACCGACACATTCAACATTCAAACACATATCCATGTCGAATGTCAAAAGTAATAAAAGTATGGCGAAAGTAACAAGTCAACAGTCAGCAGTCAACACATGTCCACTTCTCTCTTCACACAATACATTATACTGAATAGAAAATACAAATAAACTCAAAATGTGTCATATTCAACAAACTGTACATTTCTTATCCGGATTATGTGCAGAAAAAACGTATAGAGAAGTAAAAAACATGTTAGGACAGGAACTGGCTGGCACTGAACACTGTACAGAATAACAGAATACTAGAACAGAGAATATTTTACTACTTTTTGTTTCTGTTTCCCTTTTGTATTTTGTATTTTCTCTTTCTCTCCGTAGGGAAAGGCTCCAATTAGGCAATGAAATGAAATTAAAGAACGTGTCATCGTAAATATTGCGTGATAACGTTTCTTTTACTTTGCTTTGTTTTGTTTTTTTTGTGTAGCTACGTTATTTTTTCTTGCATTAAGAATTTAGATCCTGCACTCGGAAATCCCTACAGATTTTCTCCAGTTGCATTCCTTGAAAAGGAGCTTGAAGTTTGGAAAATGAAAAACACGTGCCTACAAATGGAGTGATATATTGTACAGAGTACAGAATGTAGATGATACACAGGGGAAAAGGATTGAAAAAAGATAAAGAAAGAATTCCGAGTATGAAAATTCCGAGTTGCATAGTCCATGTTCCATTTAATTACTTAATTAGTCCAAATATATTACTCACTACTCACATCTCACATCCAGAAATTCAAGATTCAAGGCACAGTCAAATTTGTTTATTATAAGGAGCAAATTATTCAAGTATTTCATTCCTAAATTTCCTTATGTTTTTGGCTGTTGACTTGAAAAGGAAACTACAAGGTACAAGTGACAAGTGTAAAATAATAAACTTTTAGTCATACGTTTTTACAACACAAAAATACTTGTCATTATAGCTTAATTATAACAAAGATGTTTGAACACTTTTACTTTCACCATTCTTTGTTCTTTGTTCTTTTTGTGCATCATTCATTACATTATAAATGAGTTGAAAAGGGAATGAAACTAGAAAGTCTTCAAATTTCAAATGTACGAATGTAAGTTGTAAGTACAAAAGGAAATGGCTGAGGCTTTATAAATTATAAATTATAAAATACTTGAAATGTGTGTGCGGTGAAGTTGTCTGCGTAGATTTGCTCAGTGTCTAAAGAAGTGTCACAAGATACAGAAGATATCTTCAAGATTCAAGAGAGAGAGAGAGAGAAGAATACACATAATTATTTTATTATTACTTGCGGAGGTTGTTCTTGCAACGTGCAGGAATGACAAATGGTTGTGAATGTGTGTGTTGAGAGTTTTGGGAGTACAAAATAATCGAGGTCTCCCACACTACAATTTCAATCCCGAGTTTTCTCTGTCTCTTCGGTGATTCTTGATTCTTGACTCTTGATGCTTGACTCTCGGTTCTCGGTGTAATTGTATTGTCTGTGTATACTGTATATTGTATTTTATATTGCACATGGACTACTGTAGACTGTATTGCTGGTGGAAAAGCCTCAGTTTATTTTTGCTCACAATTTTATTGCATTCATTTTTACAGTACACGTCTTTTGACTCTTGACTCTTGAGACTTGTGCTATGTTTTTCTCTACATTCTACATTCTACCATCTACATATTTACATTGAGAGTAATGAGGAATGAGGAGGAGACGATGAAACATCAGATATCTACGATAAAAAAAACAACAACGATACAAAAACAAGCAAAGGAAAAGTTGAAAATACATGAGCTGACGCTTGTCGGTTGTCGGTTGAGGCTGTAGAACGTACACTGTACATTTGCATATTCTTATGCATTCAGCATTAAGAATGTCTATCCGAGAAATATAGTGAGAATTATGTTACTTCATTTTATCAGCATTAACATTTAGTATTTAGTTTCATGTGGAATACAACATAGAAAATATAACTAGGAGTTCTACAATATACATATGTAGTTGCTCTATATACTCTATACTCCATATAGTCTCCAAAATATTGTATACAATTCACACGTGTCGATACATATAAATTGGAGGAGAAAGGAGAAAAATGTAACTTTTCCACCCTTTTACCATTTACTACACATCATTATCAAGAGTTGAGAATCCATGACACATCTATGTACATTGTACATCTGTCTGTGGATTCTGATTCTGATTCTGTGTGCGTAAAAAGTAAATCCGGAATCAAGAATCAAGGCACACCAAAAACCAAAACTCAACACTTTTATTATTCATAGACAAAATACAAAATGTTTAAATATAAACTTACACTGTCATCAAAGGAAATTAAAAAATAATCCTTCTGGTACAAGGTAAAAGGTAAAATAACAACTCTGCTCTCTTTCTTTGAGGCTTTGAGATTTGAAAGTTCAATTACAAACTGGCTAGAAACTGAAAAAAGAATGAGTGAGGTGTGAGGCCAAAGATCCACAAACTTGAATCTTGTACTTTTTTTGTATTTTGGGGAAAATGTGACTTTTGAAATTTGAGACGAAAAATGAAGAATAATTGACTAAAACGATGTTTCTACTTTCTGCATTATGATTGCAGATGAAGCACTTTTCATAATTAATTTTATTACCTATCTGTATATTATATTGTTTTTTCAGATTTTGATGCAAGGGAAAGACGGAAAATTTAGTAAAATGGAAATTTTAGAAGTGAATGAAAAAATGGGGATGCTACGAAAAGCAGTTCCAACTCTACCACTTTGTATTGCAATTCTCTTATGTATTACAAACACATTTCTACCAGGCATAGGTATTTATGATTTACTTTTAATTTACAGTAAATATTATTCTCAGTTATCATGTAATTAATTAATTACTACACTGGATATACTTTGAAAACTAAATTTAGGCACTTTAATTGGAGCCGCAACTCTGTTATGCTGTGGCAGAAGCCGACATGAAAATACATTGACAGGAGTTAAATATGGCATTCTAGCTGCTGTAATTCAGGTATTATTTTAAAACATACACTTTGGAATTTTAATAAAAATTTCTCAACTATTCGGTAGATTTAATTACAACAAAGTACACATTGTCTCATGTCTCATATTATTTTCAGATTGTGACGACGGTGGTGATTATAGGGTGGATCTACAGTATTATTTACGGAGTTAACATGATTCAAGACTCAAGTACGCAAAATATTATGCTTCTGTATTTTATTCTTTGTTTCAAATAAATAACTTTTGAATGATGACTGTAAAATATAAAATCGTATGCTGTATTTTCTCTTATTGATTAATGTTTTCAGTTACTCGTTCGGCAATATCACCAGAAAATCAGTCAGAAGAGGAAGTTCAGAAATCAGATCCTAAACAGTCTAGTCAAGCATGGGCATAAAAAATGTGTATTTTGTTTATACATTTTACTTATAAAAAACAAAAAACTGATGTATATTATTCTATTATATTATATTTATATATAACGATAATTATATTATTATTATTACAAATAATACCAACTGGAAGTTGTAATAATAATTACTATTTTAATTTTAATTTGTACGACTTATGAAAAACTATTATAAAAATATTGTGAGATACTGCAGAATTTTATTTTTAAAAGAAAAAAATTAACCAGAGGAGATACAAAAACTATTAAGTCCCAAAATGTACCATATAAACTGCCAGTTTTTGTAACAATTAAAAAAGTAAAGCAAAATCACATACTTATTATAATATTATATGATATTTATCAATGAGTTTTCCCTTTTAAACATTTCATGTTTTAACTTGGTTTTAAAATAAACCAACTCTATTATTGTCTAGATCTATTATAAATTGTAATAGTATGTTAAAATATTATGTACTATATTGTACGATATACCTATATTATACGTTATTTACTTGTACATTTTGTGAAATTTTATACCACTAAACTATAAATATGTATCTCTCTTGTAATTTGTAATACATAAAAAAAGTTACCATTTTACATTTTTCGCCCTTCTTTGTCTATTGTCTACATACAAACGTTTTTGCTTTCCTTTATATGACTTCCATTTTCCATTTTCGATTCAGTTCCTTTCAATTTTCCAATATTTATCCAATGTCCTTTTCTACTCCTTTTTAACTAATTAAACTAATTCCTTTAGCTACCCACAAAGTACAATAAAAATAAAAATAATTTATTCAACATTTTACATAAACCAAGTACCTATTATACATTATACATATAATACATGTAAGTACGTAATATAAAATACTATGATATCATAGTAATATATTATATTAAACTAGAATAAATTATGAATTGAATGTAAATCTCGACTATGAGCTTATAATAGAATATTTGAAGTAAAAAAAATGACATGACTCATATTATTATTATGGAAAAAAATGAATGTTCTCATTTATAATATCATGTCTACTGTGAGTATCTATTTGTTTTACTCGTTTTACTGTGTCTTCTGTTTTCTTGACTCTGTACTTGAAATTTGTTGTAAGTATTTGCATAATTTAAAACCTAAAAGTGTATTCTGTATAGAGTATAGATAATAGATATATACGTAAATTCCCACAATAAATGTTTTATTTATTTGAATTCCGTGTTCCGTGTGGATTATTAATTATCCAGTTTATTTTATTTAATTATTGAAAAAACAATGATTAGCCTGAAAACTCTAATACAGAAACTATAGGATTGCATGCACACGTAAAAAGAAAAAAATTGAAAATTCTTGATTCTTGATATTGAACCTTTTTTCGTTTTTTGTGCTGCTCTATAAACCTGAATGTACAAGTGTGCTCTATCAAAATTCAAGGACTTTTAATTAAATACATGTTTAAAATAGTACTACTTTAATTCTTAATCTCATTCTACAGCCTACAGCACTTGTGGTATGTACTATATTTAACATGCAGTTTGTATAATGTCTCATGTACGATTACAGCTTACAACTCTGATTCATTTGCACTGGAAAAGATTACTCTGGTTGGTTCATTTTTATAACGAGTCGAATCAAAAGTCTGCGTATAACGTATAACATGCACAACATGTAATAATATTGAATACGGATGCAATATTCATAAATCTCTTGTTTCTTGTTAAATGTATGTACATGTATACTTAGTTTTATTCATAAATCGGCCTTATCGATTATTGATTATCAATATGAAGCGTACAGAAAAACTGAAAACCGTTGGCTTCACTTTGATTTTCAGGAAAACGTTTGGTTTTACAAAAATAATCGTAAAGCTTTGCTAAAATTAGCGAAACTAAAATGACTTAAAAGTGTTTCATTTAAACTTGTGTAATTTGAATCAAAAGTTTATTTGTTTTGTTCTTGGATCTCAAATCTCAGTAATACGTAATAAATATAATATAAGAATGTGGAGAAAATAAGACACGAAACCATCATGAGGAAAAGTATATGTATAATAATTTCACACAATTTGTCTCAATTTTTCATTTTGATGAAAGAAAACATTTATTTCTACGACTCAAGTTTAAAGATTGAAATGGTCGTCATTCATCAGTGAACATTTTATAAAGTGAGCATAAATCTGATGGAATTTTCAAGGAAACTTTTAGTAAAACTTCCGTAGTAAACAAAATCATGATTCATGATTGTTGCTTTTGAGTTTTGATATGGCGAAAAGAAGATCAAGTTAAACTAGATTTACCCCATTTCACATTTAAAAATGTCTAATAAACTGACAACTGACCTATGATGTAACATTTGTTTGCCACTTTACACTTTACATACTGGACTGAATTTGGGAATTTCAATTGCGCTCAATTGAAAAATATAAAAGTTGTAAACACTTTGAAAATACTGCAAACAGAAAATGAAAACTGAATAGATTTTATAAATACATATATGCACTTAAAACGTCGTCAGTAGTCTGTCGTGCTGTAATTCACAAGTTGTAAATAATATTTATAGTTTATAGTGGAGAAAAACAGAAAATTATAAATATTTTGATGGTCGCGATAACATTTAATTAATTGAGCAACCACAAAATATTATGCACTAATGACTTGATTTCTCTTGACTCTGTACTATGGAGTAGTTTGCACTCTGGCGTTTGGTATCATCCTTTTAAAAGTACAACGCAATATTATTGAATTCTCAATTTGTAGAGTAATGAGATAATCGTGACTTATGTTATAGAGTGAATTATAAATATTATTTGTTGTCTGCAAGTTATTTAAAATGTAACATGTCAAACCATTTTTAATGTAATGGTTTTATTTAAGAAGGATTTTGACATTTCAACACTTGACAATCAGATTTGTTGCTGAAAGCTCAAAACTCAAAACTGGATATTTAAAGTAAAATTTTTCCTCTTTTCTTCGAGTTGACACTCTCTCACATTTCATATCTCTAATCTCTAAAACCTCTATTTTTTTAATAGTATAGTAGTTTGTTTGTTAAACTTTAAACTTGAATGCAGAGCTTGGTAATAGCTAAACATAATACATAACGTGGATATATAATATGAACTATACTACTATCTACTACACATCATTGATTTGGTTCGAGTTGGGGAAAAATGTCAAGAAACACTTGTTTTTACGCCTTGCTTTTTTCCTAATGATCCATAACGTCCTTTAACTCTAATTTAATTTAATTTGAACTAATGAAGCAGTTAAATGTCTCAAAAGTCTCATACATAATAAATAATAATTAATAATGATATCACGTATCATATATTATATATTATTTTAGTTGCTACTTGCTTAATGTGTAAATTATGCATATATTATCGTATGTACTGACTACAAAAAAATGCGACCCACTCTCATTCATTTTGTTTTTTTAGTTTATCCGAGATTCAGTGAGAGGGAAGAGGATTCTCGACTCTCGAATTAATTTACTAGCTTTACTAGCAGAGAACAAAAACAAAGAAGGAAATCAAAAATTGTACGAGGAAGGGTTATTTTTTGTTTTCTTGAGCAAGAACTTTTTTATTGTACTTATGTACATTGTACATGTTACACATCTCGTATAGATCCATCAGTTTATGAGAAGCGTGAATTCTACGAGCGAATAAATAAATAAAAAGGTAGTGCTTCCAACTTCTAAATAAGAGTGTCACCATGTCAGAGAGCAAACTGGTCAGCATGATGCATAAGAATATTACATATTATATTGATAATTGAATGAAAGCTGAGTACACAGATACAAAGTTGTATGGAGGAGAGTTATGCCAAATGCAAACTCACGTGAATAGTGAATAGTTTTTCATCTTGTACCTTTTGTACACAGCAGACTATAAAATTAATTTTTTTCTACCGATGGATTATAAATACATTTAAGTATACATGTGCGAGGAAGGAAATGCTAAATAAGTATTTTCTTACAGTAGGCAAACAATAGCCATTATAATAATAAATGTTAAATGTTTTATGCAAATCAATTCTCCATCTTTAACAACGTTGAACTCCAATACATTCATATTATATTATACTATATACGATACACATGTATAAGTTACATTATAAATTATAAATGCATGTATTCTATATTCTACATGAGCAATCCGTAGTAAGAATGAAACATTAAAATACTTTGGTGAGTCTAGATTTTTGTTCCCTTTGAACACTGTATAAACTTTAGGTGGATATTGCATATGTATTCAAAGTTGATATGATAACTGTGTTATAATATTATAAATTTATACTAGTGAGATTGTGGATATAAAGTACGTTGCTGTTTTACATAAATGGTTTGCAAATATCAAGCAAGAGAGAGAGAGAGAATGTGATAATCTTTTATATACGGAAGATGTTCTTGTCAAATACCAAATATGCGTGTCCTTGAGACTCTAAGCAAATACTAAATGTTGAGTGTTGAGCGTCATGCTTGTATAGAGGATAGAGAATAGAGATTCGCGAATATAAACCATGTGTAATGTCTAATGTGTAACTTCTCTATCTTATTTTTTTCAATAGATGTAAAACACTGGTTGATAGAACAGTTCCAAGTTGTACATATGTACACACAATGATACCGAACACAGAATACAGAGTCGCCATTATTTTCAGTTCCTAACTCTTAAAATGTTCATTAGTATTTACAATAATATATAATGTAAAATATAAAGTATATTAATTTATATACACGGAGTAAGGTGTACTTGTATGATATACAATAAAAATGTTCCTTCTTTCTTTTTTCATGCTGATTCTGCATTCTGCATCATTTCATTTTGCGACTACATCTCGCATCTCCCATTTCCCATATACATCAACACTGTCTCTCCTCTCAGCTTCAGTGTTCTTCGTTCTACGCCTTTATATAACATTACATTAGGAACAACCTACAAGATACTCCTATCTTGCTCAGAACTCAGAACTAAGAATACTATCACAAAACTAAAAAAAATCAGACACTTTTAAAACTCAATCGCGTTGCTTATTTTACCAGAGATTACACAGGACAGTACAGTAGAGAGTAGAGATGAGCATATAAGTATTTGCATAATATATTATATGCAAAAAAAAGATTGTGGATATTCAGAAGATATAAATATAAATAGATGTATGTATCTATTATCTATGTAGATGAAGTATTTTAGATGGGCTCGATTCTCGATTCAAAAGAGTACCAACTCCACAGAACACCAAAGTATGTTTTTAGCAAATGTGTGTCTGGTTCAAAAGTTATTATTTCTTCTTCTTCTTCTTCTTGTTTTTTTTCCATGTTTATATTTTTGTTTGTAAGTTCTAAATATGTATCTATTTTATATCTACAATCTACAGTTTATACTCTATATTCTATACAATCTATAGTATAGATTCTATACATTCAGGTTCAGATTCAAATTCACATTCATGCTTCATCACACGCCTTCTCTTCTTCTCTCTCTCTCGTTCACTGGTTTGGCTTTGGCTCGTCTGACTTTTTCCTCATAGTCGTTTATTTACGTTCTAACGTAAAACGTAACACAGTTTCAAAAAGAAACAGAGGAGGTTTTACACCATGTTTACGTAACCTACAGAATACAGAAACAAACCACTGCATAATATCAAATGGAGCACCAACAAGAAAAAGAAAAAGATAACACACATGTGAGACCTCTTATATAACATATAACACAGCATAACATGCAACTTCCACTTAATCCCTCCCAGACAAGACAACTTCCGATTTTCTACATGTTTTTTTCCTCTATTTTTATTTTTGATCGCCTGACACATTTCCAAATCCACATCACATCACAATTTGACCCTCCTTTTTCAAACAAACGCAGTAAAATAACCTCACTCAAGATTGTCAATGACAATCCCGAAAATCAAAAACCAAAAATGTTACATTTTAAATTCTAAATTTATTTAAACAGCACAGTCCATTTTGTTTTTTCCGTTCATTTTTAATCAGCCTGAGTAGAATTTCATGTATTTTTAATTCTGAATGCTGGGGTTAAAAATAAAGCAAATTAGTGAGCCATAATTTCATGTAATTTTATGTCTCTGTCAAATTAAAATGTCTGTGTATTTTACATTCTGTCTATTGTACATGTTACATGTAAAGAATTGTGAGGAGTGAGTAATAAAGGTTAATGCTTGTCACGGTTTTGCATTTTCCTTTGGATGGATTTCGAATTTTGGACCTGCTTTTTATGAGACGTTACATTTTTCAATGTCATTCAAGAACAAACTTTACATTCCTTTCTCTGTTTTCTTGTACAAGTTTCTCCTTGTTCTAAACGTGAATTGTAAACAGTAAACAGTGAACAGTGTTGCTGAGAAAAAGGAAGAGAAAAGAGAAAAGGCACACGGGACAAACTCACACTCACTGATGAACGCACTGATAGGGGATTTGTGTTGTCCCAGTCGCCGGTCTTTCGATCACATATCAGTCTGCAATCTGTGTATTCCGTATTGACTCTTGTATGTTGTATAATAGTATAAGCTCAAAACTGAAACAATACAGAATACAGAATGCAGACACAAATCTGCATAGAAAAGACTTCCGTCCTTCAAAAAAAAGTAAATAAAAAGAATCCGAGCCAAAAAAACACATTGATAGAATGAGAGAAGAATGAACAAAGTCATTGGAATAAAACGTAAAATGTAATGAATCTTTTCTCTTGATATTTACATGCATTTTATAAATAAAAGTCTCTTTAGTTTATTTATATTGAATTTCATGGTCTCGTGCACAAGAGAGAAAGAGAGAATATGCATTTCCCCATCAAATTTATTGATAAATGTGCAAGTAAAATGGTCCTTGTTGACAATTGTTTTATCGCCTCCCGTCACCAAACACATAGATAATAATAATACGTATATCTCCATACTTATTTCAAGTTCTTAGTCACAAACTATTAATAAAATAACCATTTGCAGTATTTCAATTTATTTCATGATTCATGGCTCATAATTCCCGACTCATGATGTACTGCAACCTTAAACTTTTGCTTGTTTTTCTATGTCTATAGTGTCTATTAAATTACTTTTCAGGGTCTTTTATATGTATTATGTGTTAAATAATTCCAAAAATAGTATTTTTACTCTTAACTTGAAAATTTCCAATGAAATTTTTACTTGTTTTGTATTTTGTACTTGAATTTTAGCTTGTTTTAGCTTTTACTGTGTACATAAATAGTTAAGAGTTGAGAAAGGAAGAAACTTTTAACTTTTAATGCCAAATGCCAAGACAAGTTTTTTTCCCCTCCTTTTCTTTTTCTATCATTGAATAAATTATTCCCCAACAATCAACAATGCTGGAATAAACACTGAATGTGAGTGGATCTTATAAAAAAAGGAAGATAGTGAAACACCGTATCTGTACACAGTTTATCTGTAAATACAACGACCAACGACAGGACAGACAAAAGTAGATTACCTTGAGTTTGATTTCAGTGTTTTCAGTCACTGTAGAAAAAGTCTATGTCCAATGTCCAGTGTCCATATTCCAGATGTGAAGAAGCTTTGACTTGGAACTTTGAACGTGGAAACAGAGAGAAAAGGAGAGAAGATGCGGATTATAATCGTCTGTCATTTGTCATTTTTATCCAGTTGAAGAATTTGGAAATCAT
>JABASP010003402.1:0-14122 GCA_019776565.1 Sminthurinus signatus
AATGCTCAATGCTCATGGATCATGGACATTGTGAACATAATGAATGAGTTTTTTCTGCCAACTGGAAATTCTTTTCCAAATATTCAGTCCTACAAAATCTACAATACAATATCAATATTCAGAATATTCTACGTGATTTTCAATACTTGTATCTTGTACAAGACTAGTAGAAGAAGGAACAACAAACTTGTGCGTTAGAAGTTGGTTTGTTTAAAGTAAAAAATGCTTCACCAAAATCTCTATGTACATTTTCTGAAGAAGTAGAAGACACACAACACATAATGAAATTTGAATGCAATAAAAAATAGATCATGGAACGAGCAAAAGTCGTTCCATGAAAAAGCGGGTGTGACTTTGTTGAAAATTGTTCATAATATATCTGTGTTGATAAAAACAGTTACGTAATACTTTATTTTTATAGAAGAATCTAGCGTCATTATTACGTGTTACGTGTAAATGCATTTTACATTTGAAATCACTTTTTTAATGATAATTTAATATTATATTAAATATATTATGCATAAAATGACTACTTCTTTGTTCTTATTCGATCAGTTGTATATTTCATAGCCTTTGATAAAATAAACCTGTTGAGGTTGAATGGTTGGGTAGGATAAGAAGTGAGAAGTGTAAGTTCAGTTTGTGTACAATGTACAATATGTGCATAAAGATATTTTGAATTTTCATGGTGAACGGTGAACCTTGAAGAACAAAGAATTTATTGCAAAAGCTGATATGCATCATGCATACACAGTAAACAGAGACTTTAACCTTACTTGATTTATGTAAATATCCCATAGGATATATTACTTTTATTTTGGATTCCTCTCCAATATTGTGAAGGAGTATTATACACAGTGGAGGTTGCAAACGAATATTTATTTATACAGTGGAAGAACGAAAAACAAAGAAAGTGATTCAGTATAGAAAATAGAAAGCGATAAATTTTTATTTGAGCATATAAATACTAAATGCCATTGACAGTAGCCCATGTATTTTTAGTTGAATCTTGGATGTTGGGGTTTGTAAGTTTCCAATTTTCAATTTGTACTATTACTTGATCAAATGCTCAATGCTCAAAGCTCGAAACATGAAACGAATTCGTATTTAACTTTTCATGTGTGTTTTATAAATATTTGTAATAAATTATAAGTTATGAAGAAATAAGAAGAAATATCCGAGATTAGCAAAAAGTAGGAACAATTTTCAAAATGCTTTTTTAGGACAAACTGCATTAATTCACTCATCGATGAGCTTCTCCTCATGTTTAAAGAAATAAGTAAATATAATATAACAAATATCATATCCCATCATGTTCATTTGATTTTATTCACAAAGATACAGAAAATTTAAACACACAATGTTTTTACATACAACAATAAACAATATATACATGACATAACAAATTCGATTTCATGTTTCATATATGTAGTTTTTCTTTTGCCAAACAAGAGTCAGAAACATGTGAGAATTTTAAAAGTTTTTTTCTTACAAATGATTGGATTTTTATCACGATCTCCTTCAAGAATTTACATTGTACGGGGTTTAACAAATATGCTTTATTTTGGACTGGAAATGGACGGTAAACGTGGAGAGAAAGCAGTCGAGTAGGGGTGTAAAACTTTTACAATCCTGACTAGTGGCCATAGCCAGCGTAAATATATGTTTGTACAATGTACAATGTACACACACAGTACACAGTAAACAGTAACGAACAATAACAAATGCTAACAATTTACAATAATTTATATATCAATTTTCGAATCGAGTATATAATACAGAATAAGAATATTTAGACAATCGAATGGAAACAAAATATTTGTTTCTATATTTTTCCGAAATCTCAAATGTAAAATATGTATCTCGTATTTACATTGAATTATAATTTATAATAGTTGTTTTGGTATAATATGATGTGTGTACGCAAAAAAATCAATTTTTCAACTTTCAACACAATTGACTCGGTGAACGTGTTGCGAGTTTGTATATATTCTTACACTTTATACTTTATACATTTTGTTTTGTGTTTTGTGATTTAAATAAATTATAAGAGTACATGTGTATTATATTTTAAGTTGTATTGATTATTCATAATCGCTTTCCATTCTGACAGTTCGTTTAGTGATTTTAAGAGTCTTGGATGATCCAATATTGGATGAAAAGGAAGATGAATCAAGGTCACGATCGTGTTCTCGACGACTCAAACTACTACTACGAGGAGCAAGGCTGAGATGGGGTAAGTCATCTTCTAAGTCAGCCAATCGAGCTTTTGCTCTACTACGGATCCTGTCAATTTTTGATTCAATAGCAGGGGATTCAAAGTCAGAAGTATTCGATTCATCCTCACGTTGTCTTCTTGCTCGCATCCTTGAGCGGAAGCCAGCCACAACATTTTCACTATCTCTCTTAAAGTCACTAAAATCCTCATCCTCACCCAGTCCAGCACGACTTCCCAAAGCCAAGGCTGATGACTCATTATTCCTCCTCTTCAAAAATGGATCTTCCGTCAAAAAGTCAGCATCCGCAGAGCGTGGAGGAGCCAATTTTCTTCGTTGGAAAAATGCATCATCAAATGGATCATCTCGATCTTGAAGAGCTGAAGATAGTCCACTACCAAATCCTACATTATCCGCAATCCCACCAGTTCTTGCTCCACCACCACTACCTGCACCAATAGCATCTAAAAGCCTGTCACTAAAATTGAGACGAGGTCTGCTTGGTCGAATGTCATCCAACTCTGGGGATAGACCACGAGATTCAAATAGTGGTTGTCTCCTACTTCCAGCACCAAAATCCTCTCTTAAATCTTGTAGGGAAGAATGACGAGGTGGGGGAGGAGTAGAACGAACACTCTCAAATGGTCTTTCGGCTGTGGTACGGTAGCCATATTCTGATGAATTGTTTCCGTACACTGGATCCTCAGCAAATCTAATAAATAGCATGAGCATAACATAAGCATAACAATTTTTATTTCTTTTGTTTGTTGTACTTGTCAGTATTGCATGTTATACTGTAAACTGCCAAAAATCATAATCATTATCATACCGTTCCGCAAAGGTTTTTGCTCTGGGTGGAGAAGCTCCTCTGTTAGTACTCCTATTGTCCATGTGTCTTAAATGAGGTTTGTAGTAATGTTCCCCGAGGTTGTAGTTGTAGTCATAAACCTTTGTTTTTGGTCTTCGCCATGCTGGTGGCTTACTACTCACTCTGCTACCAGACATTTTAGTCTATTTTTTACTTTCCTTGTCGATTAAACCTAAAATATAACGGGAAAATAAACTGTGTTTATTTACAATCAACATTTTTTATTCATTATGTACATTGTTTTCATTTGTATTTTGTATCATGAATTTTTCTCAATAGACTACAACTCATTAGACGCTTAATTTAAAACCTAATGATTTTCATACATTTGTGTGCATGCTCATTCGTAAACTTCTCATTTAAAAAAGTAAGCGTACATATCTGTATTTGCATCTATAACCTATACACTATGCATATACAAACATCCATTTTTTATTCATAGTTTTTGAAAACAAGTTATAAATCAGTTGTCTATTTTTATTAGTAATTAAATATGGATTAATATGCTAAGATTTAAGATGATTGATCATAAAAGAAGGAAATCATTATAATATACCACAGGAAAAGTAAATGAATAAAAACTGTTTGGAAAGTAAGTATGTGTATTTGTTATACTTTAATGAGAATGCATGGAAAGAAAAGAAAAGAGAAAAGAGCAAGCTTAACACTCCGGTTTTTGCATAATGATAGACCATGAGTATATTTTAAGTTCAAATAATATAGATACAAACATCACATGTGTGCGTATACGTATACCTAAACGATAGACTATATAGGAGATAAGCTCAGTAGGTATGTAGGTAGTGAAAATTCAACTAGCATCAGGGCTATATATGGAGTCGCTATTATTGGACTAGAAAAATGTAAACTACTAGGTACTATAGGATGAGAAATCCAAACTGCTGGAGCAAGCAGAGATATTTTATAATAGGTATATATATATTTTATTTATGTAATACTAAATAACAATCATGCTGTGCTTATAGTATGTTGAGGATATTGAGGATTTAGTTGTGCTAAACATAATACACATACATGTGTATATGATTTTATATTACATACTACATCACATCATCCTATAATACGTAAATTGTACATACTTGAAAATACTCAAATGTCTACTTTTGCGTACGAAACAAAATGACTTTTTTCAAAGTAAATAAATAAATCAAAATACCTTGAATAATAAAATCAGTTTTTACAGAAAAATAGTGTAATTTTTTACTTTTATAAGAAAAACAATGATTAAAGTTTGAACATACCTTTTATTTTTAAGGAAATTCCACTATAATATTTTAAATATTTGGGTTGAATCCGAATAGGAAAATTGTCCAAGTCTAACAGGTAGTGATAAATGTGTATAGTGTGTACTGATGATACTTGTGACGATGAATGAAAATATGTCCAACGGATTCAAAACAAAGAAAACAAACTTATAGAAAGGACAGAAGATTCACTCGGGACCAAAACAAAATGATTACTGTTACTATTGACTCTTTTTTTCGGACAGATCCGGGTATTTGGTGTTGGCGTTTTAGAGGAGAGTAGCTACTACTACTACCAACTGACTTTCAAGTACTATGTGTTGTGTATTGTACACTGTACACTATATTATATATAGTATAAGTAATGTGTATGCCGATATATTTAAGATATAACAATGTCATCAGTGGACGACAGAAAAATTTACAGATGACGAAGATGATGAGCCTTGCTCTCGTTTGGATGATTTTTTGGCTAGAACTATATAAGCAATTTAGAATGTTGTTTTTCCATGTGAATGTACTTTTGTATTACTCATATATATTTATTCTATATCCTGTATTATTTAACTCGTACGTGTACATCTATACACATACCCATGTATTCATGCAGAATACACAGTCACTGAAAAAAGCAAGTAAAGAAAATGAGAAAGATTTGCAATCTTCAGTCTCAAATCTGGCTTCTCTCTAACTCTAACTCTCTCTCTCTCTCTCTTGAAATCACTTCATATATTTAGTCACAGACAGAAGAAAATGGTATTGCATCCGTATGAGAGAATTTTGGTTTTTTTAGCACGTAAGTAACAGCGTACGTACACAGATGTATGTTATAATGGTGTATATATTACTTAAATATAACATATATAAATAGATAAATAGCTGCATATACTTCGTACGGGCAACCCAAAGATATATACATTTATATAGAAAGTTGAGAAATTTTGGGCGTCAATTCAAAATCTGGGAGATACAAGGTGGAAGTACATATATCTACAATGTACAACGTACATTCAAGCTATAGCTTCTTCTCTCTTTTTGCAAAACAATTTTACAAAAATGTATTATAAAGATAAAGTCATGACACGTCAAGGAACAAAACAGTATTATAAAATACACAGAGTATCATATGTTTATACTTTTGTACTTTTGTACAGTGATATGAGTTTAACAGTCGTGATATAAAAATGGTTATAAGTAATATATAGCTTTGAAGCTATGCATAAAATACATATATACATATGTGTATTTTCATTTACATAATATCTGTACTTTGATATATATATTGTATATTTGATATACACAAATATTAAACATTACAATACATGCAGGCTCAAGAACGTAAAGGTTATGTTTATTCGGATAGGATGCAAACTGAAAACTGAATCAAGTAAATAGAAGAAGAAAAATAAAAGTAGCGGTAGTATAGAGTGTGTAGAGAGAAATGTTCTATTTCAAGGTTCTTTCTTGTTTTTTTTTACCACACCACATTATACTTACCATATAGTTATTTTGATCGCAATTCACACCGTATTCAATTTTACAGTAAGACAATGATTAAAATGTTTAACAATTTTTACATAGATCTACGCATGCACATATGCTCATGTTCAGACAGTAAAAGCGCTGAAACAAATATCAATTATGTAGATAAATGAGACAGAGTATTTATTTTTAACGTACTTACATGCGTTCATTACAGAGTAATATGGTGAAGATTAAAAAGTCTGCAAGTTAAACTTTAAACCGGATCCAAAAGTTGAAAAGAAAGAAAAAGGAGCAAAAAAAGTTTGTAGGTTATAGCATATACTTAATTATTATTGTAATAGTTGCCGTATACATGTTGCATCCGTATGGCTTATTTTTGCCAAAAGCACTAACAATTCTACTTTATTTAAAACTTTTTGTTATGTCTTGACGTTATACTTTACATCTAATCACATTCAAAACATGTGGGAAATCTTTCAAGCAAATTTTTTAACAATAATATTCTTTCTTTTTCCATGTATATAGATTTATGCATATATATATATATAGGAAAGCTAATTTTTCAAAACCTTGACTATTTAGACAAAGAGAAAAATCCGAAAAGTAAAAAAGAAAACATATTTATGTACTTAAAACAAAATCACTCAACGAAAAAAAAAATCATCAGCGACTTTTTGCATTCCATCAGTCTCATGTCTTACACACTATGTTGTTGATGTTAATGATTGTCTTTTCTTTTTTGCTTCGCATTATTTTATGTTCCAGATTTTAAATACACCAGAACTTGCGTCCTGCTTTTCAAACGAATTTTTATTTAGATATTTAGTAGTGGGATTTCAGAATTTAAAAAAATAAATGTCTATCATACATATAAAAAATCAAAATATTCTAAATCGAACAAAGAAATGAAAATTTTGGAGTCTTGAATCTCATATATCAACGTTTATGTTCCATACACTTGATTTAGTAAATCATTACACAATACAAAAATTGACATTTTATTGCACAATAAAGATAGATAATAGGTACATGTACGAACTGAAAAATATACAAAACTGAAAAATAAAAAAAAACTGATAAAAAAAACGTTTAGACAAAAAAACGGGCAAGCACGTGTGCGTATCCTTGTAGAACCGGCAAAAGACGTTTAAACTTTGAAAACGCGTGTTGCGTGAAAAGTTGATTGGCTTTTTTTTGAGAATTTAATTAAAAATTAATCAAAAATGGGAAAGAAACTTTGTGTCGGAATACGGGTAGATACCGTTGATGATATCAGTGCTATTCGAACGGAAATTCATAGTGTCAGGTATTATAAAAATTTATTAAAATTATAATGTTATATAGAAACGGCGTGGAAATCACTCATTTGAAAAAGATTCTTTTTGTGTGTAATTAGTAGTTTTGTTTTAAACATTTTATATTATATTTCTGTCACAAATTTTTATGTAGTTAAGTTCTATAGTGTAGTCCAGTTTGTAAATAATGTTTTGGCTTCATTGATTTTGTACTATAATCCATTCTTCTTGTATTACAATTTTATATAGATATGACTATTTAAGCACAAATATCGTGTATCCAGAAGCCACAGCAAAACTTTTGACTTCATCACAAGATGATCCTGTTGATGAACCTTTTACATTTTGTGACTTGACATTTACTACAAATGGTATGGTATAATAATACAAGAACTACTTGCATTTTGCATGCATAATATGTATGTATGTATGCCAATAATTAAATGTATATTATAGTGTGTGTATACTACAATGCTTATAATATTTTATATATATTTTTTTAGAATGGTCAAGTTCAATTGTTGGGGCAATAACTAATTTTAGTGATCAATTAAGCTCTGAAAATAGAGAAACTCGTAATAGAGCAATACAATTGATGAATCATGAAATTGATTATTGTCAACATCTTTGTTTGGCTGCCATAATTTTGGATGTTGACCCTTCCTCATTTCAAGATGTCTCGGAAATTGTTCATAGCAAGATAGATAAACTATATAATCCTGTAAGTATTCATGTATAAAACTTGATGATAAACAATGATAAATTTAAAAGTAAGAAATTTTCTTTTAATTTGATGCATACATTAATTTATGTATTTTATGTATTATATTTGATGTAGAAATTTTGGATCCAAGTACCTATGATAGTTAAAGATACTTCAACGTGTAACACTGATGCAGATTCAATAGTTTGTAGCGGTTGGAGCATGTAAGAATATTTTATAACATACCAAAACTCTGTAATAATAATTATTGCTCAAGTAATTAATCCTATAAAAAGTAATACTAATTTTATAATGTTCTTTTATTTAGATGGAGTAAATTTCATGCCGAATGTAAATTTGATAATCATGTTGGCCTTGCTTTGGAGATTTCTGATAATATTCCAGATGAAGAAGAAATTAAAAGATGGTTAGGTGAACCTATTGTTTGTATTGTCATTCCTACCCGTAAGTACATCCATAATTTAAATTTTAAATAGTAAAAATATTATTTGAATCATTTGATTCTTTGTATAAAATGATAAAATGAAAATTACTTGAATATTTGTTTGTGCATTTTTTCAGATGTATTTATTACAAATTCAAAAGGATTCCCAGTTCTTACAAAGCCTCATCAAGCTTTATTACTTCGGTTATTTTCACTTATTACTACTGTATTGATACAGGCACCAGCACCTTATAAGCCAGAACATAAATATTATGGACAGTATATAGAACATCTACATAAACAATGGGTATTTACAATATTTGACAAGAATATTTTAATACTTTCATATTACAAGTTTTTTTTTTGTAATAAAAGAAAAAGTAAAAATCCAATAATAATTGTTATTTACCAAAATTTTGAAAATAATGATTGATTAATTATTTCAGAATGAACATTACCAAGAGGATACTGGTAATGCTGGCTATGATGATTATTTGCAAGCTCCTTTACAACCTCTTAAGGATAATCTAGAAAGTCAAACATATGAAGTTTTTGAAAAGGATCCTGTTAAATATGAATTATACCGACAAGCAATCGCTAAAGCTTTGCAAGCTAAGAAAAGTGATTCAAAATTGTAAGTTATATAATGAATAATAATGTCAATACAATTAAAATGTATTATGTATATCCTTTATAAAAAATGTTAACATTAAATCAAAAACTGTTATTGTAATAATTATTATATTTTTAATGAATAATTTTAAACAGAGTTGTGATGGTAGTTGGTGCGGGTCGAGGACCAATTGTAACTGCAGCTATTCAAGCTTCAAAACAAGAAAATATAGACATAGACTTGTATGCATTAGAAAAGAATAGGAATGCTGTCAACACATTGCTGACTCTGCAACGTACTACATGGAAGAATGAAATGGAGATGGATGTTAGAGTTGTTCATGCGGACATGAGAACATGGCAAACAGATGTTAAAGCTGATATTATTGTATCTGAACTATTAGGATCATTTGGAGATAATGAATTGTCACCAGAATGCTTGGATGGTGCACAAAAATTTCTAAAAGGTAATCCTATTACATTTTCTGAAAAATAAAATAAGAACAATAATAACATGATAATTTTATATAATATTTAATATTTTATACATCATGTGTAATTTCTGTTTTTTTTGTCTTTCTTTCTGTTTTGATTTCATGTGTAAACTTTTTATTTTTGTATGTGTTGTAGAGGATGGTATTATGATTCCTGCCAGATATACTTCTTTTCTTGGTCCCATTATGTCATCAAAATTACATTGTGAAACTAGCTCAATAAAAAATCCATCTGATAAACCTGGTTCTGGTGCACATTTTGAGACACCATATGTAGTATTTATGAAAAATAAATATGATATTGATTCTCCAAAACCTCTATTTGAATTTAAACATCCTAATCCAAGTAAGTACGATGCAGTAGTAATATCTATACATAAACCATGCACTTTCCATCTCTAAAGTTCATCAACATAATATTTCATATTAGATACTAGATATTAGTAGTTCTTATTTAAGTTTCAAATATTGTAATAAATAAAAATACTTTTAAGCGTAAAAGTAATATACATATATACGTTAACTTTCTCTTTTCTTTTCTTGTAGAAATTGGTGATAATGATAGATATCGTGAATTACATTTTCACGCTTCCATCGACTGTGTTCTACATGGTTTTGCTGGCTATTTTGAGTCTGATTTGTTTGACGAGGTCATCATGAGTATTTATCCTCCAACTTTTTCCGAGAGAATGTTTAGCTGGTACCCTATTTTCTTCCCAATACGAGTAAGAAAAACGATTTCCTATTGCTTTACATGTAACTAATCCTTATAAAAAACAAAACAACTGTCAAAAATTTTAGTTGTGATTAAAATCATAATAATGTATGTTTTTTCTGTATTTTTTTTCCAAATTTTAGACTCCAATTCATCTAAAAAAGGGAGATCTGATAACAGTACGATTTAAACGATGTAGTTCAGAAAGAGCTGAATGGTACGAATGGAATGTTACAAGTCCAACTATTTTATCAACTCATAACCTTAAGGGTTCAGCATATAGTATTGGACTTTAGTAGAAAGATAAAAAGTACATTTTATTATAGATCTAGAACATTAATGAATACGAACATATAATATGATAGCCTTTTTTAACACTTTTGATTTTTAAAAAGCTGCTGAGAGTATGTTATATTATGTGAGAATATAAAGTATATAGATATATTATGTATATACATTTACAAAAAATATATTATATACAAAGAAGATTGGAATAGATCACTCTTAATGTAAAATCATGTTCATTGCAATACTTATTGCAATGAGTTTCTGTTTTAAAACTTTTTATGCTATTTTTTGTATTGACTTTAATGAACAAAATCATTATATTGTCAAAAATATCATTAAGTTTGATTTACTGTTTCCAACCATTCTTGATTTTTGTTATTGTTCATGTGTTTCCCGATTATTTTGTTTTTAAATAAAAGAAACTAAAATTACAATATACACATTTACTATAATCGTAAACATTAGACTGCTCTTATCTTCATTGGCTATATTATACCAACAATCAATACTAAAACTCTCGACTCGAAACAGCACGTTAAAATAATGAAAGTCATGAAATTATTGTTGTGGTTTTTAAGAATAGGAAACCTTCCACAACCAGAGTATGAGTTTTTTAATCCAAGTACAAAAACATCATTTTAACATGATACACCGTTATACTGATATATAATACATGATCAAACCATTTTTTACAAGTAAGTAAACTTTTTTATATATGCTTTAGAAATTATAAGAAGGAATATATGATTAATGATTATGTTATGTAGCATTATTTTGTGATTTGTTCTTATTATGATACTTTCATTTTTATTTTGTACATTTTGTTTTCATTACATCATCTACAGTACATTTAAGTTTTCATTTATTTTTGTTATTCATTTTGCATATATTATATTAGACTACTCACTGGGATTTTATGTATAATATATATATTATATTTCATAGTACACAGTGCTTTGATTTGTATAATAATTTTTATGCATCTAAAATTGTTATACTGTTACACATAATATAGGTCCATTAAAGTAAATAAAATGTGATATGTTTTGTTTCAAGGCGAAAAACTTGTAACATTATACATACATATATATATCTATAGATATCATGGCAATTTTTTTTTCGTGAACTGTGGATGTGCATATTTTTCTAAAACACACTACCACTTTATTTATATCGGTAACAGTAGTACATGCGTGTATATGATTACATGTATAGCTCTCTGTATGTCTGTTTCTCTCTTAAATACATATAGCATAATTTAAGCCTTCAATACAGCTGATTGATAGTATTTTTCGAGCCATTTGTTCTGATTCCTTTCAGGTACAATATTATTATGTGTCCATGTACATTACATATATTATATGTATGTACTTTTTTACATCATGTATATATACTTCCGTATTTTACTTATTGTATAATATTATATACATAGTTCATATAGTTGTGATGTAGTGTGAATACATGGCTTGTAAATATATAGTTGATACGTTGCACATTTCTCGTCATTACATCAACTTCAAAATAATATAAGGGGAAACAAATTAAAAATACGCATATGTATGTATGAGTTTATAGTAGGTTTTAGTACATCAAATTGAGGCCCTTTTCTTGAACATAATATATATAAACGAAAAGAAATACATATATGTATATTATGATGAGAAAAAATTGTTGTTATAAGAGAAAAACAGCTAACATAATATATATCTTATGTACACAAGGTGTATGATACATACAATCTAAAAAAAAGTACCTTTAAAACAAAACATACATGATCGGTATATATTGTATATTATACAGCTTTATAATTGTATTTTTTCAGCAAATGATAACAATGTACTCTGAAGAAACTAATTTCCTTAAAATTGAACACAAAGAACAAACACGACAGTTTTGGTGTCCTCTAGTATTTATATAATCTGGCTTCATCACTGATAACTGATAAGTTATATATATATGTATACATATATACCATATACATATTATCAGTCATATTATTCAATACGTCGAGAAAATCAATCAAAAACATCTTAAATTAAAAATCATGCTTTTTGACTCTTCTTGTACCTCTTTTAACCTGCCATTATATATGTATATGAACATAAATTTCCTTTACACTGTTCTACTTTTATTACTATGCATTCAAGTTCTACATAATTATACTATATTACGTCTATTACCTTTTATAACATGAACAGAATTAAAGTACATATAATATAAGTCAATATCTAAAAATACGTACCTATACGCAAAATTATATCATAATCTATTGAATAATAATAATAAAGTAACACAATGCTGGTATATAATTATCATTGGACTTGACAAAGAATACTAATAATAATAATAAATAGAATACTTTTTTTAATGCTAATTTTTTTTTAGCCAATGACAAGAGAGATTCACAAGTTAATGTATTACACACATTATATCAACACATATTTTACCAAATTCTTTTTTTTTGTACCCTTGTCTACCAGCGACGCTTTTTTTGTGTTTATGTATTATATATTATTATCCACATATATTATGTATTATTTTCCTATATATTCTAACAAAGAATGTGCTCTTTTTTATTTACTCCATTTAATATATAATAATATATGCTTTGTTAATTATTATTTGTTTTGGTTTCATGGCACAACACAAAAAACTAAGTAAAAGTCTATATTAGTTATACTGTATGGAATTTATGGATAGCAACCGACATAATATATTATAATATCATTTTTTAATATTACACACAGCGAAGCAGTCGGTTTTTTTGTTGTCTACAATGTGTAGTGATACATATTTACACATCTTTTCAGTTGCATTAATTCTATTTCGTTTGTTTCATTTTTTTTTGTCCCTACGTCTTATTGGCCACATTATTATTTATAGTAATAGTCAAGCATTCTATATGTATTTGTTTATATTATAAGCATTGTGAACATACGTGCAAAGTTACGGTTGCTAAAATGTTGACTATTTTAGAATGTTGTACGTATACACTGGCGGTCGTCATTTCGTCTAATGGAAACAGTTTCTTTTAATGCCCTTGTGACTTGTGTTCAATTAAAATTTGTATTACACTTTCATCAGATAATGTACTAATATCTCCAAATTCATTATCTCCTGCAGCTATTTTTCTCAAAATTCGTCGCATAATTTTACCAGACCTTGTTTTGGGTAATGCTGGAGCTTGTTGAATCGTTTCAGGTGTAGCAAATGCTCCAATTTTTTCACGAACTATAAAATTAAATATTAAATGACTTTAGTTTAAAATATTCATGTATATATATGCATTTGAAATATTGATATATGAAATGAAAAGAAATACTGATTGACATGTATCGGGTTATTTTATGTGTATAGTATAGTATATATATATATATACATTTGTTTTTACCTTTTTGTTTTAACTCTGCTACCAGTTTCTTGTCAAATTCATGACCCTCTGTTAAAGTAACAAAACAATATAGAGCTTCACCCTTTACATCATGATTTACAGCAACAGCAGCAGATTCGGAGACACTTTTATGCTCGATTAAAGCAGATTCCACTTGAGCTGTACTTAATAAATGTCCAGAAACATTCAACATATCATCAACTCTTCCTGTTATCCATAAATATCCATCTTCATCCCGTTTCGCCCCGTCACCAGTACAGTAATAACCCGGGAATTTTTTAAAATATGTTGTTTCAAACCTGTTAAAAATTAAATTGAATTTCAAATTGGGATAACATTTTAATC
>JABASP010003403.1:0-14121 GCA_019776565.1 Sminthurinus signatus
AGTAAAATCTAAAATTCTCAATAACTTGTTCAAAGTCTCAGTTTATAGATATAAGCTTATCCACACTGACTTATTTATCTGCACAATATTTATAATGAATGGACATGTACATACTTATTTAAATAAATGTACAATGAATTATGCACCATGAATGTTTGATACAACATCATAAATTACAAATAATAAATCAAGCATTATAAAAGAGTACACATTTGCTTCCATAAATCACAAAAATACAAGAAATGAGTTACAATGTTGCATAAAAGCCCTTCAAAATGTATAATATGAAATATGAATATGAATAATGTAGTGTACAAGAGTCACATTTCTTAAAAATTATAGATGTATTCGCCAGTTGCCAGTTGCATTCAAAGCCTGTTTTTCTGTGTTCTGTTCTTGTTGTAAAGTACAAGATCATATACTATCGTCACTAGAGACAGCTGACATATGTACAATGTACAAGTATCTGCAATAGATAATAGATAATACATAATGCAACTTTATGTGCAGGAATATTTAGAAAATACAAGAAAGAAGGATAGATGTACAATGTACATAAGTATGCACAGGATGAGAACATAGGTGTCAGTGTCATGGAATCAAAAAATTTGGGCATAATCTACATTGACCTTTTCAACTTAAAACTTGTCCTTCGTTTTCTCATTCGTTCATCTCATGTGTATGTTGTCTTTGTAGTATGTAGTGTGTAGATGCAAATGATGCAACTTTTAAAAACTTGTAATATATTGTAAACACAGAAAAAGCTACACATGAAAAAAAAAAGAAACTGAAAGAGATGCCCTTAAAGAAAACACAAGGGAGATGAAGAAGTAGAAAAAGGGATTCAAATAAATTTTGAGCTTATGTGAAGTGGATTTGGATTTCATCACAGTGTAAGATGTATAAGCATTGCTTTTACTTACTCACAGATTCAAGCCAACTAAATTACTAACTAAGCAACTCGTTGGACTAGAACTAGAAACCAACTTGATCTTTAGAAATACACTGTCCCTTTTTATGCCAGCATCATCCATAGACATTATTCATGATGAATACGTACAATGCATGCACATAGCAGTGCTACCACTAGTATTAAAATCATATGTGCAAGTTATCATCCAGCAGAAGAGTTTAGTTTACTTGCGATAACTTAGCTTCATTTGACTAGAGACAAGATGTACGATAGTCCCCGTGTACCATCTATTATGTGTATCGACACATAATATGCATCTGCATCTATCTGTAATTATCCAGGACATACAACATGCAATGTAGGCTGATGAATGTACACTAGCTTTGTTTTTCTTTCTCATAGTAGCATGAATATGAATACAAACCAGTAATCACAGTGCATACACTATACTAAATTGAATAGTATTATCTTTGTATGATATTCATACTATCAACAGAGCATAAAAATATCATAAAAAGTTGACGATTCTTGTTTTTACAAGCTTACAAATTTGTACATGTGCACATTTCCACTTATTTCCTTGTTTTATGAATGAAAAATACTTTTTTTGATACTATTTTAATTTAAAACGGAATCAAAAATATCATGCATTTTTCGCTTCCTCTTTTACATGTTTTCAGTAAACTCGATATTGTGTATTTTAAGTTTTTAGATGCTGAGTCGAATTTTAACTTTTCTTTTCATCCTTTTGTGGAAGTACACGAGTTTTGATGCAAGTGTAAAATTCCATGTGGAATCCTTGTACAAGTCCACGGGAATCCTTGATTACATCGTACTTTTGTAATATTTATGTAATCTCATGTGTGGTGTATTGGTCCAAGTGGAAGAACATAATATGATAACACATAACACATTCAACATTCAACGTTCAACGTTCAAGTCGACTTGGTTACTTGCTCAAAGCTGAACTTTTTCTTCCTCTCACATTCTCAAAGTTCCAAGTTGACTCCAGCTCCAGGCCATGACTCTTTTTTATCCTCTCTACACACATATCTGAACATGAAAATGGATCTAAAGTTGACATTTTTCATGCAACTTGACATTTGTAGTGGGAAGACGAGATGCATAATATTTTGTACACTCTTGTCTCTTGTTGTTTTGATACTAATACTAATACTGAGACATTTGTAGTTTGTACAGAAATTTGTGTTTTTGTCTCCTCCTCATTAGTCTTGTGCGCTTATACTTGTTCTTTAGGGAATATAAACATGGAAAAATATGCTACAGCTTTGTAAACTGTATCAATGTTTCTACTTTCTACACGAGAGACAAAGCTCAAGGACAATTGTAAAGTGCCATTTTCTACATTGGATTGAGTCTTTACCCTTTACAGTTTTTCATGGTAGATAGATAGCAAATAGCAAAGTGAGTAGAAAGTACTGAGATACGTACACTTTTTCGCAAATGGTATTGCAAATGGAGTTATTTTGTATGACAAAAAAACACATTAGGATCATTTGATGAAATTTATGGGATTCTGATAATGGTTTTCTCAATAGTAGGTGTTTGAACTTTTTTCTCCTGTTCTTATGAGAATTCTACACACACACACACACACACTCTCTTTCAAAGACAGACAAACTAATATATACAATGACACTTTAAGATAGAAAAACACTCCACTTTGTCTCCAACTCCATTCTCCATCCACAAAGTCCAATCCAATCCAAAGGAACAACACAATAGACGTACATGAACTAGTTGGAGAGACAAATGGAAATAGCAAAAAAGAGAATAAAACAAAACATGTAGTTTCTCCGTGTTCTTATTCTTATGCCTACGGATTGAAGAAAGCAATCTTCTTTAGAAGAAAGCAATCTTCTTTATAGAAATTGGCATTTAGTATCACACTAGAGAATTCAGTACAAAAGACAGACTGAAGAGAACAAAAAGTAATATGTAGCACATAAAGATACTGAGACTTTAAAATACTACTAAAAAGAATAGCATATGTAATATTTCGTTTCTTCAGAGAAAATCCCAAAAGAACCAAATTGATATTAGTTTTCTATTTATTATATTCATCAACTCATTTTCATCAAGTTAACATTAAGAAATATTTCAGACTATTTAAATTAAATCCCATAATAATAATAATAATATTTATCAGATAGAAAGTCAGATGCTTTCGGAATCTAAATACTTACTAACTGTATATGCCATATGACTACACCATATGAATTTAAAAATGTGCACCCCTTGATAGAAATGATACGAAATGAAATGTTTCAAATATGTACGTAATCTCTTGATATATGCATTTATATATGGATTCTTTCATGCATTACAATAGGCGGTGAGCTTATAGAACGAGAGAGAAAATGAGAGAGAGAGAGGAAGGAAGCCCGTGGAGAATAGAAAGAAACAAAAGGAGATGGAAATGGAGAAGCCTGGTCCAAAAGTATGAGGAATATAGATATGTACATACAACGTACAGCATACAACATACACGGTAGATTATAGATGTAGACGTGCATAAGAATGAGAGGAGATGGAGAAGGAGCAAGAGCAGCAGAAAACCAACCATGTAAATTTAAAGCTAGTCAGGGTAGGATCGTCTCCCGCGCATCGATTAAGATTCTGGATAAGGAGAAGCAGAACTAGAACCAGTACGAGAACCAGAACCAGTATGGAAGGAGCGTACCACTATAGGAGGAACTTTGTATTGTACTTATCTATCACTATGCACAAGGGTTGTTGCTGGTTGGATTGGAGATTCCTAGTTGGAGTGCCAGGATTTTGGAGTTTTCAAGTACTTGTGTATGGATGTACAATGTACATACTTAAATGTACGAGCCTTCCCTTTGGCTCAAACTCTCGACTTTGTTGAGAAAATGGAGCTTTTCTGTGCGCAGGTTGACCATTCCCATCGATTTTCTCTCTCACTTTTCCTTTCTTGTGTGTAAAAACACACACAAATACACACACACACACATGTAGTCAAACAATGTTTTCTGAATATCAAATGACTTTTGAATTCAACTTTTATATGCGGTTGAGAATCAAAAATTCACATCAAATTTTGAGCAAAACCTACAAAAAACGTTCCTGCACACTCATGTACACTTTTTACATAAATGTAACGTCATGAACTGCGTCATAAAAAGTGTTACAAAGTATTTAATAAATCGTTTAAAAATTAAACGTATGTAACAAAAGCATAATTTTTTTCCTTCCAAAAAAATGTACACATAAAAATCCTTGAGTCTTGAGAAAAATAAATCTGAATTATATCTGTAAAATGAATGATAAATGATGATAAACGATAAATTATGAAATCCTGTAAATTGTTGTTACATTCATTTCCCATATATGGCTAATGATAATTTGTTGCATCATATAATATATAATATATACAATGTTACACATTTTATCCTGACAAGTTAAAATAATATTATGGAATTCTATACTTCCAAGTCTAGAATTTCATAGGAATTCCAACTCCATCCCAGTTTCAGTTTCAGTTTCCACTACTTATTATTTTATGACTATGGTTAGCAAAGCCAAAGTCTCCTATATATTTTCTTCTCTTTTTTTTACCGTGGATGATACGGTGCGGAGATGAAAATGTAAAATTAGGGAGCGAGAGACTTGAAAACTTGAAGACTTGGAAAAAACGGAGGTATTGAAAAAGGGATGAAGAAGAAGCCAAGATGAAATTTATGTCTTAATTTTCATTGCCAGGTGCCCCCAAGTTCTTTCTTTCAATGGGATGTTCTATCTATGCCATGCATCCATGTGAGCATTTATTTATCCGTATCCGTATCATCAGTATCTATCTATACTTTCATCCATCTGAATAGTGAATAGTGAATAGTAAACACGTACATATAATAACAATACATAATAATAATAATGCATCTATAATACAGACATATTTTGTATCTTGTATGTCGTACATTGTGCATTTCCCATTTTCAATGCTCATATTGTGTTGTATAATATGTTCATACGTAGGGTTAGAACTTTGAACAAAGTTTTTTATAATAATCTACAGGAATCAAGACGTAAAGGGGTTGTGCTTGAAACATAAATACAGCGTCAGTCTATACGGATACTTCACGCACAAAGCATAAACACAACAGATAATGGATAAACGGATACGGAAAATTAATGGATAGTTCCCATTGCAAAGAGGTGAAGAGATGGAGAATGGAGACGTACACATTACACATAGTACATTCGTACATAGTAAATAGGCGTACATAGGACACGTAACATGGAAAAACAAGGAGAAGAAGGGGGAAGAAATTCAAGAGGAGTTCTATTTCAAAATAGAGTCAAGTAAAGTCATTTCATAATACTTCCAGATCCAGTCCAGTCAATTTATAAGAGTACTCGTTCAAGTACAAGTACAAGTACACACACCTATGTGAGTAAAACTGATTGGGTTGACTGATCATCATCTTCACACCTTTATTTTTACGGTTAGATTTTGATTGGACTCATTGTCCATGTCATGGAGATTCTCACCTCACTACTCACTACTCACTACTGATCCAGGCTATTATACTAACTCTTTTTTTTCCAAAATCCAAAAGTCCCAAACTTGAAACTCGTTCGAGTGTTGACAACCTATTTTCTATTTACTGTTTAATGTCTACTGTCTACACACAAAATAAATAGAAACGGTGAGAGAGTAAAAAAAAAGTTGTCTGCTTTTTGTAGTGTGTATTCCGTCTTACATAAATATGTATTATATTACATACTCAGTTTCCATGCGTACAAGAAGGTATTATTAGGCCAAGTCTTTTGACTTTTGTGTATAGTTATGTAAAAGTTAGGAACAAGTAAATTTAGACTGTAATTTATCTAATGGAATAAAAGACCCTTGTGTAAAAAAAAAGAAAAGCCCTTCCTCTATTTCTCCATTCATCGTTTGTTGTTTTTTTCTTAGTCGTCTTGTCTTGATTCTTTGATTCTTTAACTCCCACTATTATAATTTACTCCAAGATTTTCAAAGTTAGGCCTTTCTATCGCCTGTCAGGGGTTTTAAGTCAATTCGAGGGTGCTGAATTCGAATCCGGGTAGGAAACATCGACTTACCAACTCCAAGTCGGTCAAAATGGCCAAAAACACTCATTTTTGGGTATTTTTAGAGCTCCGCGGGGTTTGACTGCATTTTCGGAATTTGAATGTTCGTTCAACGGTTTTGGGCGGTTTTCTAAGGCCTCGGCTTGACTTTCATCCAAAAAAAAATTTACCGCCACGAATTTGGCCGATAGTGGCGGAAATGGGCAAATACAGCCCTTTGGGCTGTATTTAACTCCCACTATTATAATTTACTCCAAGATTTTCAAAGTTAGGCCTTCTCATCGGACGTTTGGGGTTTTAAGTCAATTCGAGGGTGCTGAATTCGAATCCGGGTAGGAAACATCGAGTTACCAACTCCAAGTCGGTCAAAATGGCCAAAAATACCCATTTTTGGGCATTTTTAGAGCTCCGCAGGGTTTGACTGCATTTTCGGAATTTGAATGTTCTGTCAACGGTTTTTGGCGGTTTTCTAAGGCCTTGGCTTGACTTTCATCCAAAAAAAAATTTACCGCTCCACGGCAGGTTTTCTATTTTTAAGTAATAATCTTAAATATTTTATGCGTTTTTACGCTGGCTGCTAGTTCTCATTTACTGCTGGTGGAGTTAAAGTATCGTCAATTTGTGTTTTTATGTAATTAATAATTAAAGGTGTACCAGCGTCAGATTTGAAGTTCGGTCTGAAGCTTATCTTGTAGAAAGAGTCAAGTGTTACTTTGAAAAAAAATCATTTGCATGTTTTATATAACTTATAAAATACTAATCTACAGATGTTGAGAAGCAAACGCGGCCGCGGGCCAAGCTCGCGCGAAGCGCGCGCTTGTTTATTACATATTATATACATACAAAACATTTACGTCAGAACAGTATTGAATATATTGAATGCTTGCTATTTTTATCAAAAGGTATTTTTTGTTTATTACAAACAATAATTTTTTGGAAGTGATGAAGAGTGTTAAGTGTCTATTCGACAGCAGTCATATTACGGCCGTAATTCGTACTGCGCATAGATTTTACGTTGAAAAAGTCTGCGCAGAACGAATTACGGCCGTAATATGACTGTTGTCGAATAGACACATTACATTCAGATGTCAATACTTTCCATAACGTTTTTACTTTCATTCCTCATGTGTGCAGAGGATGAGTGCATTAAAATATGAAACTCTTGTTGAATTTTCTCCACGAGATGTTGAACGTGTTTTTGAGTTGGTAAAATACTTTGATTCACCCCCCCGGTCAAAATGATGGAATTTTTGTATGAAAGAGTTGAAAATCCCACACCAATATTTCCTGGTAGTACTATCATACAAAATCATAGTAAAAAAATCATTATCATCAGCATAATATTTAATAATAAATCAGATACTATCTCAAAATTCTTATTCAAGTAATAAATAATAATAATATTGTCATGCATATAAAACATAAATTAACTCACATCCACCGCCAAAATTAACCCAGAGAACAGGGAATCCTGCAAAATTGATAGTTTTTTTCGGTCCCGGAAAATTAGAGAAGAGGACCGTGTAATTTGAATGATCTCTAAATAATTTAATCATCCACGGAAACAATCCACCAATGAGTGAGAAGAGAAGGAACCCAGTGTACGGAATCGTGGACGTCTTTACTTGTCTCCACTCCTTTTCTACACTCTCTAATCTCTTTATCGGTCCTTTAATGCCCAGTGGAAGAGTCATCACACAACCTGAAAAATGATTCGTCAAACTCTCCGGATGATTTGGCATGGGAATGGGCGTGAGGCAGTAGAATTTCTTTGGAACTACTTTGATTCCTTCCTCAATCATAAAATTTCTAACGCCACCACAAATTGCGGATAAAATCACAGCGGTCGTTGAAAACTTATTGTTGTGTGCTCGTCGGATTTCTTGAATATATTCTAGGGGAATTGCCTCAGTCCAAGCGGAATTCACTGACAAACTCATTTTTTCCTTTGGTAAATGCCAGGGATTTCTACTTTTGTTCTGGAGAGAAATCCCAATAAATTTAAAGATGATTTCATATGGAGCCCACAGAAAGAAAAAGAGGGTTTTACAAAAACTTGATGTTGATTTTGATGTTGACTTTGAAATATCATGTTTGTTTTGAGTATTTTGGGGTTTTTCATGTTTTTTAGCAATTTGAATGTCAACTGGAATGTCATCCTCGGATAAATCCTTTGAAAGGAATTTGAGGATAGAAAATCCATCTCCAAAAGCATGATGTGTTCTAAAAATCACAAGGGTTTTCACATCACCATGATCATTTTCTAGAGTTTCATCATTTTCCTTTTCATTTTGCTGTTTGTGACCCTCCATTTTAATACATGGACCACGAACTTGCTCAGACAGTTGAATATTGGGAATAATAAGGAATTCCCACGGACTTTGACAGGGTGAAAAGGGACGGTGCACAAGTTCATTCCCAATACTTGGTAAAACATCTCTTTCACTTAATAAACTTTCCACTCCTCCCTTTTCTGAAATTGTGGGAATATTTGTGGGGCCGGTGTAAATGTTGATGTGATTTTCAATTTGAAAATTTTTATCTTCTCTCCAACAAAAGAATCCCATGAAAGTTGAAATATATTGAGTTAGTTCTGGATTCGCCAATTTCCCATTGTTCAATCGAGCTTTAAGAACTTTTTCCGTGAATAGTTTTTGAAAACTGGACACAGTTAAGTTCCCCTTTACAACTAAAGGAATAACTAGGGTGCACTTGGGCTCTGTGAGGTATTCATCCACAGCAAACATGGAACTACTGACTGAGAGGAGTTTTCCAAGATTCGGACGAACCACTGGAAGAATTATATTGGACACGATCCATCGGAAGATGTAAATGGGTGAGAGGAGACAAGAGAGAAGCGGAAAGACAATTAATAGCATAAAAACTGTCACCAAAAGAGCAAACAGATGATGAAAAGCTCTTTTTAAAAATCTCACACTAGTTTTAGCCATGATTTCAACTACTGTATATTTTCTAGTATGTTTTAATATTTAAACACTTTATCTAAACACTTTTTCACATCATTTATCAAAATTTAAGATGATTTTTTATCACTGATTACTGTAGTATGTTTAGTTACTGTTTTATTTCACGAAACATGTTTAAAAAGCACAAGCACAAGTCAGAAAAAATAAGAAATAATGCTTCCTACTGAATTTTTATCCAAATGATGACATGCTAAAAGTGAGACAGAAAAATCCAACTTGTTGGATTGATGCGGGGGTAAAATTGGATGATTCAACGAATTTTAGAAATGAGGAAAAGGAGCATTTTCTTTCAATGGGATTTTTTGCAAGGACTTGATACTTGATGACGACTTTGAAATCCAAGTTCTGCAGACACGATAATTATTATAGCTCCAATTTTATCTTTTCCTTCGTCTATCTTTCGCCTTGCGTCTTACGATTAGTCAATTACAATAATTTGACAATAATTACGCAAAAACATGCCTCTAGAGTCTGGAAAAATACGGAAAGTACACGCATACAACATTCAACAATGAACTTCAAATAAGAGTTTATGGGAAACTTTGATCAATTTTGACTTTGACTTTTTCCAAGTTTACTTTAGTTAAAAGTTCATGCGTATTCCACATTAAATATTCAGGATTCACCCGATGACTTAAATTGATAAAACCCGTCATTTTCTATTTTCATCATTTACAAAAGTATTCTAAGGTTTAATATTTGATATTTTGTACGTAAATAGTGTAAAAATGGAACAATTGAGTTGAGAGTCGCAATTATTTTCTGTTTTCTGTATAAGTTCATTTTATATTTTATGTTTGTGTTTATTCAACATCCAAATATTGGATATTAGACCAAAAATAATGGGTAAGTCTAGAGTCTAGAAAAAAAACATCAATGTCAAAAATTAGAAACAACATACAAGATACAAGCTACAAGACAAATATATATTCGTCTGTTTTCACATATACATACACGTGGTCTTTTTTCATATTTTACACAAGATACACGATACACGATATACATTGACGATTGACTACAATATAAAATATAAGTTAACTATGCGTCAGAGTGCATTCAAAATTAATACTAATTACATTAGTCACGAACATTAACTTAAAATTGAATATTGAATACATAAGGTCAATCAAAAAATGTACACAAATGCATAAGATAAAATCTACTAATTTACATGTGTTTCCTAAACCAATTATAAATAACATCCATAATATATTCTATAACTACAAACAATGTATTTTGTACACGCAACCATCATGTTCTTTCTCACAATATACTAGTAACGCAGTTATTACTTATTCCGTATTCCGTGTTATTGGTTATTTTGTGTTTGAAGAATGGAGAATGAAGACTCGAGTTTTTTTTCAACTCTAGGAAGTTTTGTGATGGAGCTTCTTTTCTTCTCCTTGATGAGAACTTTTAGAACTTCGGAAGTAGGTAGAATAGAAGAAATTTGTAAATAGTACAAAATAGGTAAAGTACATTCCAAGGGCCAAGTAAATATTTGTAAGGTGACGAGTGCAGTCCCAACCAACATCTGTTTCACGTTCATGAAAATCGTAACGATTAAAACAGGATCATGTTAAAAGTATGATACATAATACATAAAAATAAAGGAGACTTACTGATGGCATACAAAGAATAGACATTAACAGTCACTCCAACAACCATTTGAAGCAGTTGTAAAGTTGTAATCATCATGGCTAATTTTCTCGGCATTTTTATTTTCATAGCCTAATTGAAAAATAATTATTATGAATTTTTTTTACATAATTTACAAGCTTTTAAATAAATATAAGAAAAGATAAAGGTTTTAGTTCTTGTTTCTTGTGTTACCCGGCAAAAATAGTAGGAATACATGACGGAATGTACAAAATAATTCATGGGCATGAACCATCTATGGCTAGGATCAGTTTTTCCGATACTGTACCAAGTGTATATCATCACAGTTGCGTGGTGATACCTTTAAATTTATTAAATTAAAAAACACGATGTAAAAAAGATTATAGAAGTTAAGTTTCAAGTTGTGTACGGCTCAAGAATCTATACTCAATACCCAAAGCTCAAGGTCATCGAGCTTTTCTGATGAAATTAAAATTCTTAATAACAAGTTTTGATAATCGATTCTACTTTTATGTGTGTGCATGTGTATTTTTAGTATTTTATACCAGTGAAGAAAAATGAGATTTTGTTTCCGGAGAACAATAAACATGGTGTCAAAAAGTTCTGCAACTTTCGACAGAGTTCCCATCCATTCCCAAAATAAATGTGTCAGCGTCATAAAGTCCCTTAAAGTTTTATAGAGGAAATTGGATTAATTAAATTTTTCTGTATGATTCTTTTTGTTCTTTCGATTTTAGATTAGTTTTCTAAAATACTCAAGTTTTAAGTATATAGACGTTGACAATAATAATAATAATTGATAGATGACATTGAAATTTTTATTTGGAATTCCAATTTTAATTCTAATTCAAAATCGAGTGAGAACAAACCTCGTGCACACAGACAAATGAAATCCATGATTTTGCCCCAAGATAAATCCCAACTCTGGAACGGTCCTTGCGAAAGCCAAGAATGAGAATAAAGCAAGACTCAGATTCCAATAAATTAAAAACTTTCCAATGAATTGAGGTGGTTCTCTTCTTTTCATGAGGCCTCTCCCAAAGACAATCAACAAGACGTAGGTAGCTGTAAAATACAAACTCCAGTGCCAACGTTCCTCCATCCACGCTCTCCAGAAAGGATAATTGAACTTTTCAAACTCGTATACACTACTGTCAACTATCGGCACTGAAAAATTCCTTAGAAGCTGCTCACGCTCCAACATTATGACTTCCATTTCCACCAATCCCAATATACAATATTGAATATAGGCTATTTATTTATTTTTATACTTATATTTTTCAAGATGCACAATAGTTGGCTTCTATGCAAAACGTAAACCGTCAAAGAAGGCGGAATTATTTTTTCTAGGTCCAAAATCCAGACGTTCGACTGCAGACACACAGGCAAAACAAAAGAAAAACGTTGTTTTTTAGTTTTTAGTATTCACAATTCACAACTTTTTAATTAAAAATGAAAGTCAAAGTCTAAAGTAATCTTTGGATTTTGGATTGGTCCAACGTCCAACTAATTCGAACTTATAGTCAATTTGATTTTTGGCTCCAGTCCAAGATTTTGGTTAGGTAACTAACTAGGCTTGTTCAAATAGCTCGAGGCTCGAGAGGCTTTTTATTTTTTATAATGGTTTCTTTTATAATAGTTTGTGATTCAAAATTCAAAATTAAAAAATGTTGTGTGTATTTTGAATTTTGAATTTTGAACTCACTTTTCAATTTTATGAATAAAGGCTAATTTATACTTCACTCGTTGCCATATAAATAACACTATATAGTAGGATGTAGGATGTAGGAGTGAAATGCTAACGAATGGGCAGAGAGCAGAGAGTGAAGTATAAATCGGCTAACTTCAAACAAAATAAAAACCACGGTGGAAACCATGGCGTATAATATATTGTATTTATAAACGTTTACTGTGTTTACTGTGAATGCAGTTTATCCGCCATCCGCCATGGTGGATAATGAATGTTTTACAAAACAAAAAATTCCAACTCCAAAAAAGAGAGAATTAATACACACACAAATTGAGTAAGAATCTATAAAAGCTGAACTCGATTAATGAGAAATGTAAACATCCTGTAATTGTCTTATATATACTTATGACATGTAAACTACGCAAGCCAACGGGCATCAGATTACAATTTTCAATAAGAATGTTCAACTGAAATTACAATTATTGTCTTTGTCTTTAGACATTATTAAAATATATTATATTACTTATTATTTATACAGGTGGCCTTTTTATGACTTTGACTTTGCTCCAAAAGACAGACTCTTCCGAGTCAAAAGCTGTAGCTATAATGTATAATGTATCAGAACCTAAGCCTGGAACTTAGTCAAGCTTACTCTTGTAAAATATATTAGGAAATAAACTCTTGGTCTCAAAATTAAATGACTCTCACGCTCTGCTCTTATTAGCTCTCTCAATACTCAATACTCATATTACAGATATATCGACACTTTTTTTCTTTTATAAGATTTTCCCATGTTTTTTATTGTGCAAATTGCAATCCACTTCCAGCAGTCAATAGTGAACAGTCTTCATGTAGCTAAAGTCTAAAAAAACTGGATGTACAGGTAAAACGCCTCCAAAACTATTGCAAAACCTCCCGTGGAAGAGACTTATTAGTTGTTTTTATTTTTTAGTACAATATCTTATATATTATTTATTATATTGATATTGAATACATATCACATATTGGAGCTGAAATTTTTTCATTCGTGTGAGATTTTGAAATGTCTGAGTTCTGAGGTCTCAAGTCTCAAGTATGTTTTGAAATAAGCAAAATGTACAAATTATCCAGCAATCCAGTAGAGTGAAGCAAAAACTAAGGTGATGTACAAATAATGTACGCTTCCCATTGTTGCTCATGGAGTTTTAACTCTCATGTAAGTAAAAAGTCCATTTCTTTCAAACGACTTTAAACACTACGCAGGTGAGCGCATTCTTAAACTATTTTCAGAAACTAACAATGTAGTATTGAATTACACAGAACATCCACTAGATTACTCTCTCATCTCACTTAAAGATTGAACTGGTTAATTAAACCAGTTATACTCATTGTCCATAGCTATAATACATTATTGAAAACTTGTAGGTATGACCTACGATAACAAAAAGTAACTAGCAAAACATTCACTACAGACTATACAGATCCAATTGTACAGCTGTAAATCAATTCACAGACTAACAAATCTAGAATCTAGATGAATCAAGAATTAGGAATGTATCAATTTTAATGACTGAGCTAAGTAGTGATTAGTGATAGATGCTGAAAATCAAAATATAAAATCCTCCAATGCAAAAGTACTGAAAAAATAAAAGGGTACCAGGAACAGTCTAACCAGGAAGCATTTTATGTTAATCAAAACAATAATGCTCATTTATTCTTATTCCGATATTTCCCGACTCATAAGAATTGAATTCATGTGTGTACTTACGTCAAACAGACAGTATTTTTTTTTTGAAAACTTGTTATTTGTCAAAAAAATTCAAAAATAAGCATGAAAG
>JABASP010003404.1:0-14118 GCA_019776565.1 Sminthurinus signatus
ATTTAAAATATAATATATTGTAATATACTTTCGTGTTTGTTTCATGTATATATATATGATATAGTCTCATTAATAACTGAACATGACAGATCTCTATAAAAAGTTTGACAAGCATACACGTACCAGAATATATGACTTCTCCATATCTCTTTCTCTAACTTCATTTATTTATTTATTTTTTTGATTGCTCTCGCAAAATTATTGGAAAAAACACAACATAATATAACATTAAATTGTACTTTATTTTGCTGTAATATAATATATTTTACATTTGATGAAGAGTTTTTATCCTTTTTATTATTATTAAACAAACGAATTTCAAATACTTTTATAATGCTGAAACATATTATGAAGTTTCTTAAAACATATATAAAGTATTTATGACAGAAAAATGAATTAATAAATAAATATTTAAACACAATATTGAAAATAAAAAGAAGAGGAAAGTATACAATAATGTTTTTATATTTTATTTATTTTTAATTACTACTATTATTATTATTACACATCACATGTGCTTTTTTTTGTTTATTTTTGATATAATTTTTTGTAAAATACATCATTTTTGTCCCCATTGTTTGATAAATTATTATATTATATTATTATTATCTTCAATATTGTACATGAATGCTGTGTAACAAATTAAATGGTCGGTACATTATATGCATTATGAACCTGGACTAGAAGTCTATGCACAAATACTGACCTAATCAACGCAGTGGTCATTTATACTTATACGATCATAATAATATAATATAAAATGACAAACTTATTGACTAAACTCTATAAAGTAAGACCGTTTTGAATCTTCAATTTTGACTAAGCTTCTGTGGGTACTTGTACGTATTTTATATTAGAAATCTCTAATATTAAATATTATGAACTTTTTCGATACAGAGAAAATAATGGAGTCATACTTTTGTGGTTCGTACTTGATAGTCATTGTAGCTGAGGATTCTTCTCCCCCTTCCACGATGTGTGTATTTTCTACGATGTGAAATAGATGCGGATATATTTAAGAGTATATAAGTAGTTGTGTACGAAATACCCTATAGGTACACGCCAATGGCTAAAACTTTCTCCTTCAATGTGTGGTTTACGATGTTCTTGTGTGGAGTGTGGAGTGTGCTTATTATATCTACTATCTACTTCATAAAAATATCTGCATCTGTAAGCAAAAATCTGATTAGAAAAGTACACGTAATATGGAATCCCGGTCGTCGTGGTCGTCGTTAGAATCAGAAATAATATTATACAAGGGTCTCAATCCTCAAGGGGGGTCCAGGATGACTCTCTCTTACTTCTCTCTCAGTTCTCAGTAGTTGACGCTTCACAACATAAGTACATGATGCACATTGCTCTCCTCAGCCTGTGTCAGTTAGTTGTAAGTCGTAATAGTAATAAAGCAAGTAAACTACACATATTATTATTAGTATAGTACTTGCAGTGTATCTTCTCTTTCTTGTGTATATCATCTATCTGCAATGTGAACATACACAGACACAGATTGTCGCCACAAAAAACCCACCATGTTTATAAAAGAGAGACTGGAAACTATGAGAAAACCAAGATCAATGATGGAAGAGAGGGGGGGAAACTAGAGCACTTTTCACATACTTTCTATTTTCTATATATTATCTCTTTCTAAAGTGTATAATACTCTTGTTTTTCCATTCTCAATGTTCGCCATTTAGTCCACTGTCGTTATAATATCAGGAATCGTTGCATGTGAATACCTCTTTACTAAAAACGTACACAGAATAATAGACGTGCAATATTATGCATACTTACACCATATTCATATGACACTCCATTCTAACAGAATGAGCGACAGAAATAAAATGCAAGAAATGGTACATCTTATAGACTCTTTCTCTTTGCTGGAAATCAGTCCCAATTCATGCCCATATTTCAAAACGATATGTTATATGCACAAAATAAAAAATTATCTCTCACCACAAAACGTGTAGTCCATTATAACCTCCTTACATTTAAAGGATCATTAACTGACTGGACAGTCAAAAAGGTCAAAAAATGTCGTTTTGTATCTGATTTGGTACGCGCTTCATGCTAATTTTGATGCACCGTGTCATTGCTCAAGCGTGTCGTTTTCCGTCAAAGTATCATGATAATATACATACTACATACACGACATAAACATGGAGTTTTGCAACTCATGCCTTTTATCATAGAGGTATAATAAGAAATCTTATTACCTCTATGCCTTTTATATTGTGTGTGTGTTTTCATCTTTTTGAAAACCTCTAAACTCTAACCAGAAGCATAAATACAACAAAAAGTAGGATTGAAAATTGAAAAGTTATGATTAGAAATTCCTTGGGCTTTGGGCTGGAAGTTTGTTACTTTTTTCATACATTATTTTTCACATGTATCAAATTTTGGTATGGACGTTAGCGAACATGGTATAGAAAGGATGAATATCCATGTGTATTGTGTATGTGTGTACCACTTGAGAATTTGAGTATATCAATGACAATTATTACTATAAAAAACTTGTGAGTGCATGTCCATATAATATATTATATAGATTAAAAAGGCCCTTCTGTCCGCCGCTTGGAATTAGCCCCTAATAAAACAAGACAAGCAGTCCAGTGTACAGTAAGCACAAATGCATAATATGTAAAGTACACAATACACGGAATGAACTGAGGGGGAAATATTACTGCAAGTGTACGCACAATACTATACACTAAGCGCAAATCAAATCGGTTTGGTGTTCATGTCTGCATCCAGTAGGGCTTCGATATTGAAGATGCAGAGACCTCAGTAGAAACAATATTCAACATGATGCATGATCACAAGTGTACATAATATTATAATGAAGGGAAAAAAACTTGAGTATAACATGCATATTTTATGACGTGTGCTGTATATTGAACTCTAGAATACTGATATAATAAGATACACTTGGGATAATAAGCTACTATGATACATATTACATTTGTTAGTAATGTGAAATATCTTTTGTGGTGAGGAGGATGAGGATCATTTTCTTGGTGTGTACACATGCCTACTGGATTTTACGATATGTGATACACACACACGAAATAGTTAATAGCTTATAACTCTGTGATTCGGATTTCGGATGAATGAGCGGACGGGTCTGTGTGTGTGTTGTCTATATCAAAATATTACAAAGTAGTGCATGTGCTGGATAATGCATAACAAATTATGTATGACACAGATGTAGCTGTATATCTTCCAACCCCACACTGCACGATATGCATGTGTATATGAGTGTGTGATTACAGCGTACAGTGTACAGCGTATAGAGCGACGTCGTCAATATAAATAAAGGGAGAGAAGAATGGCCCTTGAATGGATTTGAGGATAGCAATCCCATTCTTTGTATCCTTTTCTCATCATTTTGATATGAATCACTTCAGTTAGCAATTTGAACATCAGTCAGCCCTTGATACTTGTGTGAAAAAGTCCTCTCCGATCTCCAATCTCCACCAACTCAATCCAGTTCCAAAGCAGGCTCACTTGGACTAGACTCGTCTGCCCTTTCCAGCATCAACATCCCACGTCTTCATACATAATCATCATGAAAAAAAACGTGCGACAAAAATTTTCCACAGACTTTAAGTGAGGTTCCTTCGTTAATTACTAGGATTTTGTACCACCAAATCCCGCAACTAATTTACTTCACTTCATAATTGTAAATTGTAACGTGATTGAATCATTTCTGTGGCTGAAAATGCATTTATCGTAAACAAAAAGAAGAACGACAGTGTGAAAATTCTTCAAGTGTCCTGTTTTTGTGCATTTCCTACTCAAGCTCAAAAACAAAGAGGAAAAAGAAGAAAACAACATAAATGGGATTTTATCTGTTGGAAATTGGAGTTTTGATTGTCAAATCTAAATTGTAACAATGAAGCCGGACCGGGAAAATACACCTTCAAAACTATTTTGTGGAGTTGTTCAGCTGAAGTATCTGTTTGTGGCTGTGCTATGGATTGCTTCTTTTCCTTGTAAGTCAAATACTCATATTCATATTCCTCCATTTATAATAATAATTAATAACTCTAATGAACAAAAATTATGTCAAATTCAAATCCATTTTCAAATTGAAAAATATGAAATGAAAAAAGCAGTAGGAAATATGTGTGCTGTTAAAATATATACAGAATAAATTTGAAGTATTAAGAGATGTTTATACGCATGTTTTATACTAAAATTTGACCATTGAACTCGGTGTAGTGTGTATCAAAAGCTTGTGGATGGTATTCTTATAATGGAATATATTTGCGGCATTTAAGTAAGAATTCTTATGTCCAATTTACTCTCACATATTCTATAAGACAAGAACAGACCGCAAAGAAGAGATGGAAAGAGGGAATCAGTTGTTGGATTCAAGTTCACGGTACACTTTTTACCCATTTTCTTCAGTTGACTTTTGACTCTCCACCCTGAACTCTGGACATAATTATTAATTTACATAAAACTGTGATCTTTGAAGCCATGTCTTTGAATATAGATCTAACGTGAAAGTACCCAGAGCCATTTTTTTATATAAATTTGTAAGAATTAAGGATTAAGGAGAAATGGCTCGTAAAAGTAGATTTGATATTTGATTTAAAAGTAGAAAACAGAAAACAGGGAGCAAACTCGATAATGAAATGGGATTTCACATGAAAACTCCTGCTGCTGCTCTACTCTCTCTCACTCTGTCTAAATACTAAACACACGACTTTGTCTTTGTGAATCTCTTCATCCGTTTTCCATTTGAGTATAAATTTCATGAATTATCAGTATCTCAATTCCATTCATTACGGAAATAGATGTAAATTTACCTTCCATTGATTATAATGGAATGGAATGCATGGGTCGTGTGCTGAAGGGATGTCCTGTTCTCCCTACACATGACATAATTCGGCTCCCTCACAATTCTATTCACTATTCACCATTGAGCACTGTATAGTGAACATGAACAAATAGGAACAGGAAAACTGAACTGGGAGAATAGATTGTAAATTGTCCGTTTCCTTCTCTTTCCAAACTCCATCAATAAATATTAACAACAGGAGAATCAGTTCAACAGAGAGCTCTCCCTTTTCACGGATTTGGATTTTACAAAACAAAGCAAAAGACAGGACGGTGGTTCCATTTGAAATGTACATTATTTATCCCTAATCCCTACAAAATACAAAAAAGGAAAAAGTTCAAAATTTTAGTCACTACTATTTATGGTTTTTGGTGGTGGGAAACTTGAGAGGCATTTGAAATTTGTCAGTACATAGTGCAGAGGATATGCATAACGTGTACACATGATTTGTTTCAGTTGTAAGTAAACTAGATTGTAAATGAAGGAGATTCCGTTAAAGATCAAAAGTCGAAAGTTGTCCGTTGATGAGTAGATAATCAAGCCAATTCGCAAGTATTTGTGTCATGTACAGGGTGAATCCAGGGAACTAAATGGAGAACATGAGGGTGTAAATGGTCCACTAAAAGTCTATGATAACGGCATTAATAGGGTCTGTTTTTGGTCATCTGGTTTTCGGTATTTGGTTTTTGGGTCTGCATCAAGTTTTGAAAGAGGGAAAAAAGAAAAGAAAGAATGGAAAGGTCAGGATAATGAACACTTGCTTTTTCGGTCATTTGAAATGTGGTTCAAGAGTTGTAAATCCTACACATTTCTACCAATACACCATCAATCCAAATTCCAAATGCATGCACTAGAAAAATAGACAAGAGGGCAGACAAACCAAAGACAATTCGTGCCTCTGCGAGTTGTTTTGTATCAAAGTACAAAGTAGAAAGTAGAGGACGAGGGTCGAGAAATCTGTATTTAGGTACGTGCACATTTTCTCCCTCGTTCTGACTCCCCCTTTTTCCATAGTTAATTTAACTGGAGCGAGAATCCAGGATTCTCGAGAACCGCACACTCACTTGCACGTAGCATGTACACATGTAAGCAGTCGGGCTGTGTGCTCTGAGTATTATGTACATTCAGTTCCGAGTCGGGATGACCTTCTGTCTGTATTCTGTATTCTGTATACTTGTACACATGGCGTTTCTACTTCCTACAGAATCCGAGATGATGAGCTTGCTCACAAATACTCAGGCTACACGTTACACGTTATGCACACACATGATAGGTAGTCGGGAGTTGAGTGAGGGGCAGAGGGCTCAGCTCAGTCTCATGTCATATGTTGAATTAGTTCCATCAACTTGTGCATATTCCACAGCCCAGTCCAGCACACAGATGTGTAAACCTAATTCAATCAAGTGGAGGTCGGACATTGAGAATTGAAGGGGCTCGTGATTACGATTATCATTTTCAATTATGATGATGATAATAATAATAATAATATACCCAGTCTCCTCCTCAACACTTTTACTCCTTCCGTAAATTGATCTAGTACATGTCACACAGCACACAACACTGCATCTGTAACAAAGAGGAGCATCATTTGTAACAACAAAGGGAAAATACACATGCTGTGTGTCATATTGTTTCATTGAGAAATTCGGAGACGTAGAAACCGTGGGAAATGGTGATAGCATTGCGTCCTCCGCTCTTTCTTGTTGTTCTTAATGTGGATTGTGGAGTGTGGAGGTCATCATCAACTAGTCTGTTGTTCTACTATAGATTATGCACATGTGTGGAGAATCAGGAGGATCCACATTTTATTGAATCATCTCAAGTTCATTAAAAACAGATAAAATGAGTGTGATACCAAATGATTGTAGGATTCCCCACAATCCGCAAAGCACAAAAAAGATTACAAGTCCCGAACCATACTTTCAGCTACACACAATACTTATCGAAACATTTTGGAATTTAGGACAACGTAACATGATTCCATTTATGTGACAGGAAAAGTCAAGATATATCAATAATTTAAATTAATTTTGGCACCCAACCTTTTTGTGAAGGTTCTTTTCAATTCCTCAGTCGTTCAATGTGAATTGAGAAAATATTCTCAATATTCATGTATGCACATATGTATATTTAGAAAAATCAGCGAAACTGAGTTGCGTAAATTAGTTGGATTATTTACTTGATGTTTGACATGTACAAAGTACAGAGTACAGAATACAGAACCTTATGGAAATAATTTTCTGTGCACATCACATATGACAGTACAAAAACGCAGCAGTGGAAAACGTTCCATATGGCACAAATAATTTGATTATTCATTGCAACTGTTTTTGATATGGGTCATGAATTATGACTTATTCCCTTTCTTTCATCTCCACACTCCACACAGATCCATTGCAGCGCAGTTCGATTCAGGATTCAGGGGTGTTTACATTCATCCTTTCATTTCCCGGTGCTCCTCTGTCTTTCGCTTTTGTACAGCATCATTCAATAAAAAAATTGGTGGCTGGAGGAAGAAATTTTGGGTTTTTATTTTATAAAATTGAAAGGCACATTGGTGTACATGAAAGGCATTTCATGCACACCAAATATTTGAAAATGTCGCGGAAAATATGAAAATCTTCTTCATTGTACAGTTCACAGTTCACATAAAACTCTGATGGGTGTGTGTGAACATTCCTTGAAATGCATGGATTTTCCTTCATAAAATACTCTGCTTTTGTGCATACAATGTACAACACAGAACACACATAATATGAATTACATACAGACTCGTGTATCCTTTAATCTGCTTCACAATCAAATTCAAAGTTTGCAATGAGGATTTGACAGTGTTTCTCTCTCCCGGCTCCTCCACTTTGTGTGCTTGTGCACGGGCAGTGTAAAGTGTAAAGATTGGGGAGCAGAAGCTGGAAACGTGTTGGGGTAAGATAGAAACGGAGCTTGGAAAAAGCATGAGTCACCACTCACTTGAATTCCCCGTATCAGCTCTTCCCCACGCCACTTGATATCTCACACTAAACACCATTCACCGTGTCTCCAGTCTCCAATACAACACAAAAACATGTTAAAATACACTAACATGTGGATCAACCTGCTCCTTCTTCCGTCCACTTGCATAGCCAATTTACTCAAGCACAGAGAATAAACTCCACAGCTCTAGATTTTACAGAGAGTATAAAAATCAGAGCTCATCCAATGAATCAAACTCTTGATGGACTACTCATTTTGCATTTTGGTCTTCATCTTCAAGGACTGATTCGATCCACACAGGAGTGAAAAGTAGCAAACTTAAAGTGACAGAGGTTCTTGATGAAGTTGCTCATCGCGCTTACGTTGTGTTTGGTATATTATGGCATTGTGATGATAATCGGGAATTCTGAATCGGGAGAACACAAGTAAAATGTAAAATATTACATGACTTTTTATGCTAAACTACTCAAAAGCTATAAAATGTACGTATTAAGTACCCTTTACTATAACTGACACAAAAGTTTATCGTTTCAAGTACCATCAAACCGCTCACAAGAAACTGTCCAAAGATTGTGCGGATTTGGTAAAGTGGAAATACGAGCAGGCACTTATCACGTTCTACATCTCTGATCGTGTGTAGAATAACAGGGATTTTTTATTGTGTAGAACTGAACTGCTGAAAAAGTAGTTTTTTGTAGTGCACCAGTTTTCTTCATTAGAGTTGAATCACCTGTACTAAAAAGCTTGGATTATACCGTAGTCACAAGAAAAAATGCACTGAATTTACCAATTGCATTTAAAAAATAGTATTTAAATTTACATGTACGATACAAACTGACGCAGATAACAAGTTTTTTTTCCTGTAATGTTTATACTTTGTTGCTATTTCAGGGTTTGTAAAAGGTCTCAAACTGACTGAGACTGTGATTCCAGACTACGCCGTTTTGAATAGAGAAACTCTGTTACATTGCTATTTTGATCTGGAAAATGCATCACTCTTCAGCTTGAAATGGTTTAAAGACAACCATGAGTTTTTTAGATGGAAGCCGTCGGATGATCCACGCATCACAATTTTCCCCATCACCGGCGTCACTGTAAATGTAAGTCTGAAATCACCCAAAATCATAATCCTGTACAAACTAAATGAAAATTGAAGAATAACTCGACTCTCATTTTGTGTTTCATTTAAGGAGAACCGATCCTCATTAAATCATGTGAGTTTGGAGCCCATAAGTCTTCTGAGTAAAGGAACTTATCGCTGGTACGACCAATTCCAATTCAACACCAATGCAAAACATTCTAAATTCCGAAAGAAATTGAAGCATCAAATGTTTATAATACATTTTCCTTGTTACTGTTTTTCAGTGAAGTGTCAGCGGACGCGCCATCTTTTCAAACCGTTCACGATGAACAGTACATGAACATTATGGGTAACTGAAAGCTTCAGCAAGAAATTATTAAATTAAATATATCTTTCCTTCAGTGAGTTTTTATGTTTTTTGTTCATGTTTCGTGTGTAGTGTTACCTCGGAAAGGACCGAAAATAAATGGGACATTTCCGTGGTACAACATGGGGGACAATTTTACAGCCAAATGCTCTGTCGAAAAAACTCACCCAGTCCCAAAACTAACCTGGCTCGTTAATGACGTTCAGGTAAGTCAAGTGACAACTAAATATTTTCCTTGCATACAAATTACAAATACATGTGAGTTGTGCATGAGGATGATAAAAATGGTGTTTGTTTTGACGGTTTTTAGTTTGATGGAGATGTGTGTGAGTGCATAACATCAGAAACGTTTCAGAGTGGAAAGGCGATTGACGGGACGGTTTTCTACTCATCCACAACTCAGTTGGAGTTTCAGCTGGACACTCCGTATTTCCGCGACGGAACTCTAAACGTGGAATGCAAAGTCACTTACAACAAATCTCCTGTAGTTCTTCGAGTCAAGACGCAGTCCAATATTAAATCAGGATTCGGCAGGCACTACGCAAACATATTTTCCAATGTTTCCACCTCAATTTCATTGTCTCCATTCATCCTATTTCTAGTCATCTTTTTTCAGACCCCTGCAATTTTATATTTTACACAAGTTTTTCCTCTTCCTCTCTAAACCATTTTCAATTTTCATTAGCTAAATTACTGTCCGTTTCCATTCAAGTCCGTTGCAGAGATCAAGCAGGACGTTGAGAAAGAAAAAAAATCAGAATACCACTTGATCCGTTCAATGGCGTGGAACTGAGTTTCTTTTGTGTACCACACACATTCTTTTTATAAAAGCAACATGAAAAAAGACAAACATGAAACCACAAAATAATAAATAATAATTATCAATTTCATGTGAATATTTGAAACGGAACAATAATTAGACTTTTGTCAAATCAGTGATCAAAACATAACAAAATAGGATAGAGTATGGACTATATGCATATTTTATATAATGTGTCCCATTAGGCATAGCGGTAAACTGTAAAATGTAAAAAGATTTCATGTACAAATTAGAGAAGTGTAAATAATGAGTGATCAGTGAAACGTATGTAAATTTTTGTAGTGTACGGGAACATTTCACAGGATACAAGAAACTAGTCCATTCTTATTGGCGTAATAAATTAGTACAAATTACAACCCTCAAAAGTCTAGTCTAATTTTACGTCAACGTCAGTGTGATACAACATTTGGAATAATTATGTGCAAGTAAAAAATGTATTCTACTTTGATTTTCCCAAAACTCAAAATATCAATAATAATTATTATCATTTGCAACAAATCCAATGACATTTTTATTATATCCACATGAGTAATGAATAATGTAATGACATGTATAAAATGCAATATAAGTAATAAATCAATGAAAAATGTTGTAAAAATGTGATGTAAACGGGATGTTGATCAACGGTCAGAGTACTTTTAAACTCCGTGGCCGACTGAAAATATTCCCTTCTCGATCCACATAAAACGGTGTGACCAGAGTCACCAAGTTCTTTTTACCAAGTCTTAAAAGTTCTACTCCTTCGTTACTAATCTGCCAAAACGAAATAGATACAACAAAATTATCAGAAAACAAAAGCACACACATTATTTTTCTCGAATTTCAAAATTCAATGCTCATAATAATATATTATTACGGAAATCTCAACATGTATATAAAAACTAGCTACCGAAGTCTCAGCCATTTCCATGCTCGTCAGGTTTTCAACATCCATAAATCCGTACATGACGGAGAAATCGGTGATTTTCTCTTGCGGCTCCGGATGAAATGCCAATCTCCTCAATTCTAATTACAAAAAGAAACGTATTTAATATTGATTGATTTTATCAGTATCTCATACATGTAAGATGTAGGGTTGGAGGAGAAAAATGCAAAAACACAAAACACACTAGTGGAGAAATGAAATGCATAGAAAATCCTTGATAAGTTTACTTTTCATGTTTCCGATGTACGGGAATTTCCTATAGTCCTTCATGTAGCGGTATTTTCTCTCCATTGCACTAGTTGAGCATCCAGTGATCCCTTCGTCAGTCACATTTGTCCCTAAAATTGTCAACTCCTCAATATCTTGCATGTGCCTGAAGATGGCACGGATTCCATCGTCCGTCAGGTAGCACGACATCCTGACTAAGTTTGGGAAAATTAGAGCTACTTTTTCTAAGCAGTCAACAGCTAAATAATACTCAAAAGAGAAGGAGCGGAGATGCTGAAACTCCACATCGGACTTTGTTTTCCTCAGTAAGTCATTGTAAAAAGTTACATTTCCTTCACCAAACTGCAGAAGATTCAAGTGCTTAAGATTCGGAGTGAAAGAGAGGAAATCCAAAGATTCAATCATGTTGCATTGAATCTCGAGGGAGCTTAGGGCACAAAAACTACTAACATTTCCGCTCCTCAACTGCGGTGCACTTAACAAAGGTCTAGATCTGCTCTCAGAATCACGAAATAATTTGACACTTTGGATAGTTTGTGAATGCTGTTGCAAGAGGGAGATGAGCGGACTGGGGTCCACAAGTTGAGTGAGTGTTAAATCCAACGTTTTCAAACCACAGCTCGTAATCATATTTTGCTTCTTCTCATGATGATTGTAATTATTTTCAGGTGAGACAGTGGCCATTTTGAGCATCTCTAGATGAGCATTTTCAATGTCTGTCAGGACACAACTGAATTCATACAAATTGTTTAGTGGATTTGTTGAGAGTACAGAGAGACATTTTGTTAAATCTTCTGATGATCGGCATTGAGCTCCTAAAATCTTGAAAAACATAATAAATAAACATTTTGATTTACGTCATCATAAAAACTAAAAACTAATGCAATAGAGAATATATTATACAGCCTAAATTTAATCAAAACGAACAAAATTGGTTGAAATAGTGAGGATGCACGAACCTCTAAATTAGGGAAAGCGGTAATGAAATCCATCCAGTCGATCGAGTTTTCTTGATTTCTGTGTTGATTTTCATTGTGAGTGCTGTCATCGTCCTCTTCCTCTTGGACACTACTTCCAGTTATTTCAAGGCATAATAAATTACGATTAACACTCATTTTCGCAACAGGTGACGGAAGGAGATCATTTTTATTTTCATCGTAGTTCGGGTACACTCCATCAAAATTTGAAGGCAGCGCAATAGATAAAATTTTCATGTGAGGGAATCCATTGAGAATTTCGCCATAGTCCACACAGCGACAGTGAACAAACGAAATTTCCCTGACATTGGCACCGACTTTCCTTGTAAATCTCTGAAATATTCCCTTTTGCTTTGGTACAGTAAAATCCAGGTTGACAAATTTAAAATTGATAAACAAGTTTCTCATTTCCGATTCCAGTTTTAAGTATCCTTTCAGTTTCTCAGTGGGAGTAGGATTTGTCTCGTGGTCATCTTGAATTGTTCCATGAAAACAAATGACAGAATTACTCACGAAACTGGATTGGGCCGCCTCATTCCAACATTTTGAGACCAGGCGAAAATTCTTTAAATCCTTGAATTTTAAGTACTTCACCAAATTCGACAGTACCTGTTTATTTTATTTTGCGACAACAAAAGAGTACGTGCAATGAGTCGTAATTTACAATACAGTATTGCTACAATCAAATCGCTAGAATAAGACAGTGATTCAGTAAAATAAAATAACTAAAGAATGTAAAAAAATATTGTTCTTTTCGTACCACAAAATTCTCCAGTGGATTGTTTAAATTAGTTGGTTCCATTTTAAGCCTTGTGCCACTTTTAATACATTCAATCGGTGAATAGAATACAATTTGCAAAAACCCTCAACGAAATTCCGTAGCCGATCTTCTTACTGCTGTTTGCTGTGCAGAGGATATTCACCTGAGAAGAAGGTGAAGAAGAAAATTCGCAATGTCTCATCTCGACTGTGGATTCTGTGTATAGCTACAAGCTACACGACCTACATAAAACATAGATAATTCTATCGCCCACACAGCATAAGCTCAAAATCGCCAGCAGTGCAAAGTTGTCTTGTGCATTTTCGTATGTCTCAGTTCATTTGCCTGTTGATTATGAAGCAGAAATCTAGGGATGTACATAATGCATAATATGTTTGCTGTCACTTCAACATCTCTGATATAAGTTAGCAATAACTGCCGGAGGCTGACAATTTGTACCAACATTTCGACTCAAATACATTAATACTTCCAGATTTGGTAAAGGACAATTTTTCTTTTTCAAGTTGCACTAAAACATGTACTCAGCGAAGCAAACAGTGCACAATTTATTGACATAAGCGAAATAAATTTTCTATTTTCATTCATGACTCATGTTAAACGTACAGCCTAAAAACAAAACACAAAATTCGAAAACAAACATGGAAGTTGGAAGTTGTGATGAGTTCATAAAGTCGATCAGAAGCATACTCTTCAAAGTAATTGAGAATCTACTCAACGTAAAACACAGTTCACACTGTATTATCCAATAAAGACTGGGCAACTGACTTTGGCTTCAATTTAAACATTTTATTACAAAAAATCAAAAATGAATCGTTGCATAGCCGTCTATAATAATTATTAATTATCAATAATCATCGTTCAACTACAAGTATACAAGGGCGTAGAATTCAATGATGGTAAACATGAACGTGAACAAACATGCAGAAATTTCAAGCGGCGTCGAAGTTCAGCAGGATTTTTCATACTTTTCTTACTGAATTTCCACAGAAATTTCAAGCGGCGTCCAAGTTGAGCAAGATTTTTCATATTTTTCTTACTGAATTTCCACAGAAATTTCAAGCGGCGTCGAAGTTCAGCAGGATTTTTAATATTTTTCTTACTGAATTTCCACAGAAAT
>JABASP010003405.1:0-14117 GCA_019776565.1 Sminthurinus signatus
TTTGATCCAATTACACGGTTTAACAACCAACACACATCTCTTTCACGTAAGTAGTCTAAAAAATTGTAACATTTTAATCACGTTTCAAAGGAAATCAAAATATTTGTAAATGGATTTGTGAATATATAACATATATAATGCATCTTATGTCTTATAATGCAGGGCGATGTGGTTCTATTGTTGATTACTGAATGTATCTAAGTTGCATCTATCATTCGTTCGTATTTCGTATGGTACCTATGATAAAAGCAACAGGAGAAGCAGCCTAAATATAAATAATACAATATTATATATTATTATCCACAGTTTATATCAGCAACCATCGGAAATGTGACGTTACAGCTAAATCCATGTATAATGAAGACACTGTTGGATGTTTATTAGAACAAATTCATTTCTCATTTAATTTCGTTTTTCTACATCTCTAAATATCTCACCAATGTCATGGCGATGCATATGAGCTATGAGCAGTAGATATCTTTGTTCACTTCGTATTATGTATGTTATTTTCTAATGTGCTTCAGTACTAGTAGTTTTGTTCCATTGGAAAAGGAGATGAATGAATGTAACTTGCAGATTATAGATGTTGCTACTGCTACCTCCAATGAAATTAAAGTCAACCTCTCATGTTTTTAAGTGCAACAGTTTTGAGTTTTGAAGAGTAGTGAAAAGGTAAGATTACGTTTATATTTTATACCCATTACTCAAACTTTTTAAACATCATTAATAATATCTGTAGATGACTGTAAATATGGACAGAAAATGGAAAAGACAACGGAACTTTGATGTACATTGACCATTGAAATATATGAATTGTAATCGGTCTACTTTTTTCGGGATTTTTCTAGAAATTCACCGAGGTTTGAGGTGCATTGATAAGAAATAAGAAAATGACATAAAATATAAAGTTTTAAATTTAGAGCAGAATCCTAACACATAATAATATAGAATAGCAAAATATTGCAAGTTTGAGTACATAAGAGGTAACAGCCGTTGTTTTATCTTTTATCACAAATCTTTAGTAAACCGTTAATCCTTTGTCTTCGTGCACATTTTACAGTGTACAGTCGTGCTGTATTAGATGTAGTATTAAGTATGAAGTATGTACCTAGTACATGAATGCATGGCAGACAAATACCTACACAATACACAATCATGTTTGTACCATTACATAATATTATCATCGTGACAGTAAATCCTAATGACTAAAACTTAAAATGCTTTTTCTTACTTATGAGTAACTGAAATAAATAGTTAATGGTAAGAAAAAACAACAACAGCAACATGAAGCCATGTGAATCCTACTTCCTCCTGTTTTCCGTTTTCTTTCTTGTTATACTCGTCGTTGTGCTTGCCTTGTAAATACTCGTAGTTGTGACTCGTACTTTAAAGCCTATTGTAAATTGTAATACATTTGTTGTACAATTTATCACAAGTTATTATATCCAAAAATCGACATCCTCTTCAAACTACTACGTGTAATATTAAAGAGTCTACAAACATATTATTATTGTGTGCAGAAGTATGTACACTAGGACTATTTATCCGCATGTAATGTGCATAATCAGTAATTACAAATGTGTGAGTGTGAGTTATGAGTGAATACTGGTGCATGTACTTGAATCTATATTATAGATATGAAAATGAAAAATAATTAAGTAAATGTGTATTTTTTTTGGATGCATTTGTATAAAAAATATAAAATGTTTGAAAAATTCTCTCAAACTTAAAAAAAATCCTCATATGATTTCATTTTAATCTATTTGCATCATAAATGATGACTATACAAATTAGGTAATGATTAATGACTGATAATTAATAATGGCAAAATGAGGAAAACAGTCCCTGGTTAATTTAGCACATATTCAAAATGTAAATAGTAAATAATATACGCCTTTTCATAATGAACTAAAATTCGAAACATTGTAGTTTCTAGGTACTCTCAAATCTCTAATACGCAGTGCATAATTCTGATAGTTCTAATTGTGCACGGAATAACAACAATTTTTTTTGCGTGTTTAATTTTATCGACTTGTGTGTTACATGTGACATGTTTTCTCAAAAACTGACACCGATGCGTTGAAATCCATTTGGAATTTGGACTGCGTATTTAGTATTTACTGGAATACTTTGTGAGATGAAAATTGGCCATCATATTTATTTTTTACACTGATTGCAGTATGTTTCGGGTTTCTGCTCAATGTGTGCAGTTTGTACAATGTACATGTTGTATGTTGTACGTATTTGTGTTATCAGAGTAGAGGCTACATGTTAAAAATACATGAAATTCTCAATGACATCCCAAACCCAAACTCCAAACTCCTACATTTTATCATTTTATACATTTTATATATTGTTTTCGTTGAATTCCGTCTTTCTTGGCTTCATATATACATTTTATCATTTAGAAATTTCTCTGAGATTATAAATAATATGTTATTATCTCTTAACCATGATGGATTCTAACACTAGGAGCATTTAACCCTGATACCTCACGTTCACTGCACACATCTCAGCATCTCACATACACACAAGCATAAATGTTGAAGCTATGTCTCTAGTCTCTACATTCTACATATACTCGGGTCTCTGGAACATGGAACATGAAAAAATGTGTAACAGTTGCTGCTGTTGTTATTAGTTTTTTTTACTCGTCTCTCTTTCTCCACTTACCTAGTGTATGTAAATAGGTATGTGACTTTCTTCTGCAAGAAAACATTGGCCAAAATACCATTTTTAAACACGTCACACCATGTGAATGTAGAGTTAGACAAATGCGTAGATATTATAGGTATTAGGCATTACTTGCTAAAAAATACTCGAATACTTGAATGACGTCTTAAACTCTTGATCCTGTTTACTACGTAATCCATACACTTTATACGCGTATCCTATAAAAGTTACAACTACAGCTGAGTACAAACATGAAACATGTTATAGACTTTGAGCTTAACCCTTCAATTCAACGCACAATCAATGAACTATTGTGCATTGTATAAAAACGACAAACTATAGAAATGTATAGATTGTAAATTGCAAATAAAATGTAATACTTATACCTCTCAATAACTATAGGCAGTAGATTATCCACATTAGTTCACATTTTGCTATCGTTTGTTTGCCCAGCCCTTGAATTTGAAGCAAACAAGTGTAAAAGTATCAAGTACCAAAAATGTCAGGAACATGATAAATGTACTCGAAATTATGATGCTTTCGAAGTTTGACTTTTGACTGACATTTTATTATTTTTTACCATGGCTAATTTTTATGGAAAAATCCTACTTCATAAAATTCATAATACATAAATACCTACATAAATGTGTAGATTGTACATTGTACATAAATGCGAATTCATCCATAGAATTATTGTGTAAATAAATATAAATGTGTAGATATTATATCATAATTGATAAATAATACTTGGTAAAAGTTACGCAGCTGCGGAATGAGGAATCAAGTTCAAGTTAAAATTTAGAATACGACGAAGAAGACAAAGTACGAAAAAAACAGGTATTTTTATGACATTCGCACACAACACACAAGCTGCATATCAAAGTCCACTGACCATGAAAGAGAACTGATTACACAATCATGAATACATGAACTGCTCACCGATCACCTACGCATTATTTCTATTATTACTCATTTGCTTTTGTTGTTATTGTTGTTGTTGATCAGCAAGAAAATATTATAGTGTGTAGTGTTTACTGTTTAAAACGTGTAGGATGTTGGATACATATTTTTATGCGTATTTGTAAGAAATAAGAAACACGCGTAGAGATGGACAGATTTATTTGTTGTAGATAACTTTGTGTATTACAAGAGTGTGAAAATGTAACGTATATCTAGTATCTATTCTTTGCATCATGACTCATGAGTCATTCCTTTTGAGTTTTGAGAGTTCGTTCATATTGAGAATCGAGAATTGAGATAATGTACAATGTAGACTGTATTGTTTCAAAGTTATTGTAAAGGTATCAGGGAAAAAGTACAAAACGCAAGTGAGAAACATAAACAATCTTGTAAGCATTTGAAGGTATTCATCCATGCATGCATCCATCTATTTATATTATTTATTTATTTATGTATGTATACGTGTGTTTTATGCGCGTGTACTCTGTACTCTGCATTTGCAGTTGTAAGTGGATAAATGCATGGGGAATAGGAGCAAAAGAGTAATGGTAAATCACAGTAACAGTTTTACAAAGCATGAAAAGTAAATTGCTGTGCATATACGCATTTATAGAAGTGGATAGAGTTTGCGAATCCTGAAATGTCAAGTATAGAGGATAGATAAAACATGCTACAGGGTACAAAGGTATTGCGTAGCACACACATATCATGTGCATACTACATCCACGTGCTGCATTGTAAATTGTTATGTACATATCTGCTCATTATTTGTTATTTAGCCATCTTGTGTATTTAAATCCATTCTCTGTATCTCTGTACTCTATACTCTATACAGCTTGGAATTTACAATGTAAATTTGAACGGTGATGACTAATAATCTGATCATATGATGGTATTGTAAATTGTGCTCAACTGAAAGGAGTCACACATCACGCATCTCACACACTTACACACACAAACATTCATTTATGGTGAATTGTGAGTTGGGAGCCTTTATTTTTTATTTTTAATGTGTATTAAAATTACGTATTTTGCATGTAGCTACTTACAACTTACACGTTTTAGGTTTTAGGACTACAGCTTGCTTTTCATGTACTGTAACGAGTAATGAGTAATGAAATGTAATAGTGAATTCCAAGTGAGGCTTTTTGTTATTTGGTAGTTGTTGTTCGTCGGTTTGGTTTGATTTAGTTGGTTCGTTTAGTTTCGTATGTAGCCCTTTGACCTGGGGAAAACTCTCAACTCTCCACTGTGAGCCCATGTCATGAACAAATGGAAATGAATATGTACACGTATAGTATAATGCTGTGTAGATAGTAGATACTACGTACATGTGGATTGTGGATGCATGTTTTACTACACAGTACATGGTTCTTGTATTATGTAAGTCCTTCGCACAGTCGCGTACATCACATAGCAACACAGGACATATCCATAATATGAAGTGCATCCCTTTTTACTTTTTCCTCCCTTCTCTCTTCTCTCTTGTACACATCAAATACATGCTCAATCCTCAACTCCTGTACTTTACTGTTCTAAGCTGAGCTGAGCTGTGCATACTGCAGACAGTTCTACTACCTTCAAACTTACGTAATTCCCTTTGCCTCTGCCTTTGGAGGTACACACGACTCAAGACACAAGTAATACAGATAGATGTGGAAGGATAGAGGCATAAAATAATTTATTTAAAACGAAATAACGCAGTTGAATTTATATTTTATATGCAACTAAACTTGTGCTATACTAAATTAATATATCATCCGCAATCCTCAATATTATTAAGATGAATCTTTTCAAAATTCAAAAGTCACATACAAATATCACACAAATCTCACACACTCACTCCCTCAAATGTCTTTATAAAATATACAGATACAGAACATAGATATTAGATATACCTTTACAATAACTGCATCTTTGCCATATCTTCTGCATAATTTCTGAGGGGGAACAAGAAGAAGAAAAAGACGAAGAAGAGAGACAGGATCAAATACAAGTTATAACGCAGTTGCTTAGTTATTTCACATAATATTATGTACCTATATGTTTACATTTTATATGCATACGTTTTATACTTTATACAGTAATATTCTGTGTGATGTGTGTCCAACGGCCTTTCCTTATGTGTACAGTGTACAGTGTACTCTGGGTTACGTATTACGCTGAGCTCAGAGTACAGCGAACTGTACAAATTGTGACACACATAAATACTTCGTTACTCTGACATACACTGAAAAATTGTAGATACACAACATACAATATACAGTGCTCATTGAATACTAAAACTTATAACTTATACGATAAAGTCAAATGTTAATTTTGAAATTTTCACAAGAGAAAAATTACCCAGGGAGATTTGATATTCTACTTACCTACGCATTTTACGCATGATTATTATCAATTCCTTTTTAACGCTTGAAACATACTGAAATTTGAACATTGTAAAAAGCAAACCTTTTAGAATTTACTGTAAACAGTTGATTGTATGTACTTTGAATGTTTTTCATTGTGCACTACCAAGTATGTTTTAAATTTCTAGACAGACAAGCTAAAAATATGAGCTAAATAATATACTATATTTTTTGGTAGTTGTAGATGATTTTTTTTTTAAATTTTTATCATTTTTTATCTATACATGTGTTCTGTTTTCTGTGTATGTATCTACATATTATCTATGTGGCACAGATCTGAGAGCAGCATTGAACTGTGAACTGTGTTTACATGCATATACTAATGTACTAGTCTGGTATATTATGTTATATGTTATATTATGCTCACGTCAGTATTCAGTAGTATGCATGATGATGATGATGATGAATGTTGAATGCTCAGAAGAAAATGACATAGAAATGATTAAAAGTCAATTAAATGGTAATGAAACATACACCAGAAGACGAAGAAGAAGATGTAGGAGAGAAACCACAGATATCTATTTCACCTGCACACTGAACATTGCAGATATTTTGTGACTTACAATTAGCAGTTGCCAGTAGTTACTATTGACACGACACAAAATATATGTATTCTCACACGTCATGTAACACAATATTCTATTTACTTGATGATGACATTTATCATTTATATTACACTACAATAATTTTAATAATAATGCTATACTCAATACTCGCATGCATTTATGTGTGTGTATTTAAATATGGTATGTTGGTATTGACAAGTGCTCTAGATGCATGTAAAAACTATTTAGCTACCTATCTCTCTTTCTGCGTACTGTGTATTCTGTCCACAGTAACAGTAGTTGAGTTTTGTTTGGTCGTCCAAGTTGTACAACAGAATAAGGAATGAGGTGATTGAGGCTAACGTTGCACGTTGATAGAACCAAAGTTCAAATCTGCCAAAAAAATAAAAAGAGTCGCCAGTCGCCAGTCAAAGTCAACAACCACAAGTACAAAGGAAATGCAATGGTAAACCCTAGATACTTTGTACTTCGTACCTATTACCCACATTACTAGAGTAGAATATACAACGCAAGAGACATTCTGAGGCTCCAAAATTACACTCTCCATTATTTATTCATTTTTGTATTCATTTCATTTATGGATTGTCCCTATCCATGTTAAGCAGCATGACCTTTCCCGCTCGAATTTGTGATGAGTAGTATCGAAAAAATATGGTGTGGCAGGATTTTTTTTGGCAGTTGGAACAATCATATTCCTATAAATTATGCAAAAAAGTATGTTTACTACTGGTGCTCCCTATTTGTGGAAAACCACGTAGATAAAATGCATAAAAAATGCATGAAACATTTCAAGACGTCTCAAATCCCAAATATCAAAAGTCGCAAGTCTCAAGTTATCATTTGTTTTTTATTTTTATATTTTGACCTCTCTAAACCCTAAATATAATCCAAAAAGTATTCACAGCTTCAAAAAAAAAATAAATGTATTTGGTATTTGATGTATGTGTAATGTTTCCTAATGGTGCAAATAATAATTATCAATTATTACTTATCAAGTGTACAACTTTTGCAAAAAAAAGAAGTTGACAAGGAAAAGGAGGTAAAGTGTAACAATTTATTTGTAAACAGGGAAAAATTAACGGGGGAAAAAACTGCAAAATACAAGAAAAAGAAGGCCAAGTCGTCACAATATCATATCACATCAGATGTATATCAATAATATTAAGTCATGTAATTATGCTATCAAAGTCATTCTGTTATTTTTCCATCGTATTAAGCAGAACACGTATCAACATTACAATATCATGTCAAGTCAAGTCATATATCGTACATCGAACGTATACGTACAATGTACAATGTAAATGCTACACATGCTGTCAACTCGTGTGTATTGTGCTTTGTGTATTACTCATCACCAAAGTATCAGTGATCAGTGGCATCATCATCATAATAATATTCAATATTCAATATAATAAAATAATATAAAGTATATATGATAGGAGTTAGCTGTCAATCAATAATAATACTACTACACATTAAATATTTGTTATTTGTCTGTGGTCTACTTGTGTGAAAATTAAATTAAAAAGGCGCAATAGTTGGTCGATTAAAGAGTGTGTTAAAAATGTAATGATAGTGATAATACCAACACTATATCTACAATATATACTCTATACATTTTACATTTATATTATAATATTATATCCTATGTATCATGCAGGATTAGGATTGGTCATAATGTGGTTATTTTACATTATACAAAAGAAAACCTAGAAAAAAAAACATGCCAAAACAAAAACAAGCAAAAATGGTAACACTATCGATAGGTTTAGTAAGTCAAGTCAAGTCACAAGTACATAATATGAAAATGTAATATTTAACTATAAACTTATACAGCGTACACTGTACACAAGTCAAAGCTCAACATAGAAAAATTTAATCCTTGCAATTTCTGTAGGGAAAAAAAAGGAGAAGGAGAACAAGAGCAAGAACAAGACGAAGAGTCGACAGAAAGTTTTGCACTGTAGTTTATAGGCATATTATGTACATGCTTAATACATGAATCTAGATTTGAAGAGGGGGGAATAAAGAGTTAAAAAATGGTAGAGTTTGACGGTAGGATTTTGGGTTACTGCTTACGTGGACTTGGTTTTATGTATATATATGAAGCAAAGTAAAGCCAAGTATCAAGAGCAACGAACGAACGGGAGGGGAGTTCTACAGTATAGAAAATTATATATTGTGTGTGTACATGCATAGAAAATGAGGATACATATGACGGGAGGTTCTACTAAGTATCTACATTTATTTGAGTTGGTGCTATATTCTATAGATTGTAGATGCACACACTCATGTATGAAATGGATTGAATACGGAATAGGGGAATATTATACATGTATGTATGTATCCATGTATCTATCACCAGTGTTGAGCAGTGCTGCTTATACTGGAAACTCCAACATTATACAATATGTTGTATTATAGAAAATAGAATATCTGTATACTGTACATATAGGGATGTATGTAATATGTAAGTATGTAAATATACATACATACTCTAGAGGAGCCTCTCCCCACATCGATCAGCTGTGCTTGTGCTGGGCTATATTGCTGTTGTTGTTGCTGGCTTGTTGTTGGTAGAAGAACTAACTTTTTTCAACTTGGCAAATTATTTTTTATCCTATTGTTATTTTTCCGTCGTCATCTAACTAGTCTGTTTTAGTTTCAACCTTCACTTCACCAAATACATACATAGACATTTAGTGTTATCATTATAATTATAATAATAATAACATTATTATTATTATTACTATTGTAACTGTCCTGGCCTAAGAGCACACAAGAGAAAAAAGAGGAAGAAGACAAATAGAGAGACTCTTCTCTGATACTGATATTTCTGATTTTTACTTAAGTGTAACCTTTTTAACGGTGAAAAACGGGATCAGCCAAAATATATAGAGAGAATCTATTATAGAAGAATATCGAATCTCTTTTATCTCTTATTTATTTATCCAAAATCCAAACTACAAATCAACAACAACAACAATAATATAATATTAAAAGAACCCTGACTACTACTTTCCAATTTTTTGACATTTTATACTAAATAAATAATATAGATACTATTATTATAGCATTACATATATTATATACAAGTCACTACTCAAAAGTCTTCTCATTAGTAATAAAAATAAAAATATTATTATAAAAAATATATCAATATATTATATAATTTTTCTTGTTCCTGTGAGTGTCTACGATTATTATTATTAATAATTAAAATTATAATCATAATTAAAAATATACACACTAGTATTTATTTGTACAAAATTGACAATTATTATTCAAGTCAATATTATCAACACTCAAAACAAAACCAGAACATTTAATCTACAAAATAAACCTCATTTAGTCAGTTTTACTGTCGTGTGTCAACTTTTACGGGAGTTTCTGTGTTCTCCTTCCTTTCTTCGCTCGATACTCGACATACTCTCTACTGATATTTGACTGGTAAGTTTTTTTTCCCTCAATTACAAAGTTTATAAAGTTGTTTATTTTTGTTCAATAACTTGGATGTAAAATTTTTTTTCCTCATCTTTCCTTGCCAATTAATTGATTTAAAAAAAATATGTCAAAATAATAATTAAATTACTTTGAAAATGCAGGAAAGACTACAATGAATTATAAATTTGATGTGATTATTGATTTTATATATTTTATATATTGAACAATTGATTAGTTTTTCCTCCTCATTTTTCTATATGTTTCATCGTAAGTATACTTTTGTAATATTCGTCCATGTACCTCGAATTTGAATACATACATTATGACATATGAAAAATGCAATCAAATGACTTTTGTGCATCAACTTTTTATGTGAAACTCAAAACTCAATACACATAATGTATTTGTGTGTTTGTGTGTGGATGGCTGTTTATTCTGTATTCTATATATAAAAATTTCATGAGTTATGTACAAATTTATATAAAAAGTCAAACCCAAAGTCATTTTCTTCCTTGACTTACTTAGTTTAAAGTCAAAGTCAAAGAAATGTCAAAGTACTGAATATTGAACTGATGCTCAATCCACAATCTAATACTATATTTATTCTACACAAAACCTATTTACATTGTGTACTTACAACTTACACACATTCGTGCAGTCTCTGTCTGCATACTATGTACTTTAGTATGGATCTATAGTGTGTATTTAGAGTACAGGATAGATACATAGTACACTACATAGAACATAGAACTGTCTAATGTTGAATGCAGTAGAGATAAATTTAGCTTTTCCTACAAAGTTCAAACATTATTATAATATGATGTATTATAGAGTGCTAGGGTTTTTGGGCAAATTTTACTCAGGTCTGGAAATCCCCACATTTCAATATACTTTTATACCTGTAGTTGACTTGTGCTGTCATTCGTTATAAGTTATAAGATATAACATTTATTTTATACATAATGTATTAAAATTATATTATGCGTTAAGTGTACATGATAAATCTTGTGGATGTGAAATTCTTGGCTAATATTCTGAAATGATGAATGAATCAAGTTTAAAATTAAAAGCTGTTTTTGTTGAGGTATTTGTAATTATGTGAAAAGTATACTTACTATAAATAATATTATTAAATAAATAAATGATAGTTTGTGAAAAAACACGATATTATATTTCAATTTTAACATGTCATGCAAATGTCACGAGTATACACAGTATACAATATTGTCACGGTCGAGCATTAAACGTATAAACGTGTATAGTTGTGTGAATGTATTTAGAGTTTAGACTTTGGAGTTTCTAGAGAAATGAAAGATTCGTCAAGGTATTCAGTATTCACTATTCATTCGCTGTGCATGGACGAAAGTCATTGAAAAAAGAAGATGGAAAAGAGTGAGGAGTGAGTGAGAAAAAAAACACTATAAATAATTGAGAAAATCCTTGAAATTAAATTTAGACGATGCTTCGTACTCTGGCAAGCTATTTTCTCGGAGAGAATGAACAAACAATTGAGAATCAAGTGGATGTTCAACTTCCTAATGAAGATGATGAGGACTGGGTTTTTGTGGAGGATGTAAGTCATCAAAATGCGGGTGTTGGCTGTTCAACACTTGTCAACAATGACAATAACAACAAAGAGCGTATTCCGAAACCGAATCCCACTTCGACTTCTACTTCGATGGTCGACCGACTAGAACTTTACCCTCAACATCACCATGATCATCTGAACCAGCATCCAATGCAACTGGACGACTGTCCACTGGCTCCATATGATCAACCACAAGAAGAAGAGGAAAGAATCGAAGAAGATTTTGCCTGGGAAAACTCGCTCATTGAGCATCCATCAGTCTACATGTAAGTCTCTTTTTGATTTTCATTTTGATTAGCTCAGTGTTAATTTCATATTGTACTTGAAAAGCTTTGAACAATAATAATAATCCGCGTCATTTTTATGTTTATTATTATATTATCATCTCAATTGTCAATGGACGGAAAGAGGAAGAAAAAAAGAAAAAAAAGAAAAGCAATCAAACAGTCCTTTTTTTATTATCCTTTTTTGTCACTTTCTTGTTCTTTTGGCAGTTGGCAGTTGGTACTTTGTCATTGGTTATTGGTGATGAGTGTAAATATACATTGAGGCAAATTCAAGCCCTTGCATTTTATTGAACATTGGACGTTGAGCATTGAACATTGAACATTGAACATCAAATATCAAACTATAGACTACACACTACACACATATATATTATAACATTTACAACTCCTTTATTTACATTCTAGAATCTTTTACATATATTATGACTTATGACATATGATGAATTATATATTGTACATATTACTTGTACGAAGTTTGACATTTTTTTATTACCACTGACCAAGTCGTTAATTAATGAATAATGTCAGATTATTATAATGTGTAATAATTATGTAGGCACTTGTTACGTAAACCCCTTCAGCTTTTAGCTTATACTCCATTATTAGTTAGAGCATCGCGTATCTTTTTTTTATTTCATTTAAAGTATTATACATGTTTATTATAATTATTATTGTTGTCACTGTACTGTACTGTACTGTGCGTAACAATTGACAACTTTGTCCACACAGCACAAAGACATTCAAAACATGAGTGCAGTTTACATGAATATATATACATAAATTTATCTTGCATTTATTTTTTTATGTATACATTATTTTTTATTTTGAAGGGAGTAAATATAATATAAAAGATAAATATTATTCGAGTGCCACTGACATAATGTCAGTGGTACAGATAGTAGATATCGAGCATTTAAAATCGACATATTATACATAATACATTATGACAAGAGAAGAGTCAAGAGACACTTTTTACTATTATAAATAGTTATGAAACACATGTATACATATTACATCATATTGGGAATTTAGACGTTTTTAACACGATGGGAATATTCACATAACAAAATACCTAGCAGCATAAGTACATACATATAAAAAATAAGAGTCAGGGTTCAAGTAAGTGCATTTTGTTTTTATTGTTATTACAATATTATTTTCTCTTAGTTTTTCTGCTGATCTTTGCAAATTGTTATTCATTTATTTATTTATTTATTCATGTGTCAATCTGTGCATACCGCATACGATATAACCTCGAAGCACAGAAATACACATTTTTATTGTTCTATCATCTGTTCTCTGTGCTATACATAAACTGCACTCTGAAACTGTGAATACTACATACTATACACATAGGTATTTTATCTATAAAATGGAAAATGTGTACAATACTTAGTACAGGATACATAGTGAAAATGCAGTTGCATTACAAATTACAAATGATATTTTATTTATCTACCTGAATGACTGACTCTCAACACTGAGCTCTGAGCAAGGAAAAAAAAAGAAAGATTATCTTTAATCTTCATTTAAAGCGTTTGGTTTATTCATTTATTTTGGTACTTCCTAAGTGAGCCAAACACCAAATAATATGTAGAAGCAGAGATAAATGTAACTATATTAAATAGATAACTACATTTCTGTATAATGTATAAAGTATTCTATGTGCTCACTCCTAACACATGCTGTGTAATAAGCCATACCGTTTTAAAGATACAGAATACACACTTACTTACTTCTTGCACAATACCGTTTTAACTTTTAACTATAAGGACTTTTTAGTGTACTCTTAGTCCACGTATTATTATTAACTATTGAGGTTTATGTATACAGTATACATAAAGTCAACAGAACTGAGCTTGTGCTTTGGTCAATAGTAGTCACACGTAAAATAAACATGTTCCTGCACCTTGTTCTATGTTGAGGTGTGCGATGGATGTTTCAGTTCTTTGAACACATCAACAAGACGCCATGTGCAATTCAGCAGAACACTTCAAGTACTCAGGATATTGTAACTTGTCATATTCAATATTCAGTACTGTATACATTTTGTATTGTATATTGTATTTAGAGCATATAAATTCGGTTTCGTTAGAAACGAAAAACGAAAAAAATTTCGGAATCGTTGACAAGCCCGAGAAACGAAAACACTTTTCGTATTCCGAGAGGCTTTCGTCACATATGCTTC
>JABASP010003406.1:0-14103 GCA_019776565.1 Sminthurinus signatus
AATAAAAATTGTATTTAAAAAATTTAAATGTCCTACATTATATACATTATGATATATTATGTACACATAGGCAAAACCAATTCAAGAATTAAGACGTAATTTGGAACCCGAAATGATGGATATTTTATACATTTATACACACACACACTTTAAAAAATTAATCGAAAATATTTCCTCAATAAAATTGCCGAATTTCGGCCTTTTTCCGAATCTCCAATTTATACTATACTTAATGAAATATATAAATACTATACACATCCACTCCAGATATATGTAATATTACAAGTGTACAAGAGGATTCTACTATTATACAAGTTTAATAATACAACGTGTATTTAAACATTTAAGTATAAGTACAAAAAAGACACGTCAAACTAAAGTATATATTATCAGTAACAGAGTGAAAAGATAGAAGTGTGTGTGTATCTTCTTTGCCAATCTGGATACATGACATACACATAATATGTACATGTATCTTTTATACCTATAATAGTATTAGGTCCTAATACACGTAGACTGGTGGGATTTTCATAACTCAAAATTGCACAAATACCAAATTGCCAAGTGTATTTTTTATATTTTTCAAGTCAGTCATGCAAAACTTAAAGTACTGAGCAAAATAAATCAGTTTTTCATCATAATATTTAATTCATGGTTTATATGCTTCTCACGTAACTTAAAAGTATTATGCCCAACATGTGTATTGCTTAAAAAAAATATGCAAATTAAAGTTTACCCAACGCTTTTTATAGCTTTTTTAATGGAACAGAGATAACTATATACAGTCATCAGTAATATTATACTAATATTACGTTGTCCTTTATATACCAGTCGTCACTAAAAACTACATGTCAAATAAAAAAAAAACTGAAAAATTTTCAGTGAAAACAAAAAACAATGTTCTATGCTCCATACCATACTGACATTGAAAGCTCAGAATTCAAATGTTTGCGATGAGTAATAATTTTTTATTTGCTATTTCCGGGAGAGACAGTATTTTACTGTGTATAGTTTGTAATTAAACTATCTATATAGTTTTATAGTCACACCCCGAGAGTAAGTTTTCTCTCTCGGGTGCAGAATTGTTTGTGTTTTGTGTTTAAATATTACAGTTTTTGTAATTGTGTGTGTGCCAAATCGTAAGTGTGTTTAAATATCTTTTATGTTTTTACTGTGTTGTGCCTTTTTTTTGACATTTCATCAATGTTTACACTTTGTATATTTTATTACAAAATTACTAATCGATCAATCGACTACAATTAGTCATAATATTATTATGTATATATATGTATATCTAATTTCTGATTCTGATTTTAACTATTTTGTAGAATTATTATTGGCTTCTTAGTTGTTTTATACTGAACGTAACAATACAATTATACCACACGTTACATAAAACATAAAAAAAGATGACATCCAGAAATATTGAAGTTCGTCATGAGACTGTGTCATCAGAGGCTAATCAAGCTACATTAAAATTTGGTATATCTACTCCCATGAGGGAAGGAGATAAAGGAGAATTAGTTTTATTACAACCTGATCAACCACTCAGTTATGCCATTGCTCAAGTTTGTCAAACATGGGGATTTCCAGATCCAACAATTTTTGGACTTAAAGTCAATGATCGTTATGTTACAGAAGAACATCGTAAAGAGCTATCCGGAAAACTGGTTGTCATGCATCATTCCCCATATAAAGTATGTACTGAAATTTTGGACAAATTAAAATTTCCTAATACAATGGAACTTGGATTAAAAGATTTAGCATCAAAGGCGTCTGATCCCGTTTTAGCTGAAGTATTTGTGAGTCAAGTTGACGGTCTTCAGGTTTTGATTGATGTCTTAGAAAAGGACAAACTAGTCGATAAAGAAAAAGCTTTAGCATATTTACTTGATGCACTTCTTGACATTATCATTCATTCTTCTACTGCTAATTGGGATAAAATTCAACCGTCAGTCATTTCAAAGTAATTAAAAACAAAACAAACTACACTAAAATTTGATTCTGTATATATAATATATACATAAGTACAATATCATACTGATGTTAAACTATGTATTTTATGTAATATTATGTCATTCTTTCTATATTTTATACTTTGTAGGATTATTGGAACAGTTAATAATAGTCAAAGAGGATTATTACATGAAAGACCAGCTCAAAGACCAGCATTACAAGTAATATTATATTATGCATGTATATATAATATAAAGTAAATAACTAATTCTATAGTTTCTAGATGCAAAACTATATTTGTATTTTTTTGAACTTCTCTAAACTTTTGATGTATTCGAAATTTTATATTTTAATAAGTATATAATATTATATAATAATCTAAGGTTTTAGAAAGTGCTGTCACTTCAGGGTATGCATACAGTCAAGTAGAAAAGGAAATTCCATTAGCAAATTTGGTAAGAATAATAAAAGTTTTGTGCTCAACAAAACAAAGTAAAAGTGATTTGTTGTTGATTTAATGTTTTATGTACACATATTCTAGATGCAACATGTCCAAAATCCTGACCAAAAAGTTCAACAAAATGCATTGTAATTCTTTTTTGTTTCTCTCCTCTATAAATAATGAATAGTATATATATACATGTATATGTAATATAATATTATGGAGAAAATATACTTTGGTATATAGTATATAGTTATATATACTATATACTCTCCAATCAAAATTTTTATCATATTTTATAAAGTCTTGTTCTGTAAACACAATAATGTATATTATGTACACAGTAATACATAAACTATATATTGTATAAATATTTACCTCTAGGTCATTATTAAATGCACTTTTGAGCAAGGCTGAACATTCCAAAAGAAAACATCTCGCCAGCACGTTGACATCTAGAAAATATCGGGATATTATTATTCAATCTGTTGTAAGTTTTAAAATATTCAAAAACATAAAACGTTTTCATATTATATTATTATACAATATACAATATTATGTTGGTTTCTTGAATGATTGTATAATATGTTTGTATATTTTGTGTATAATAGTCACACCATTTATAAATAGATATTACATTCTGTATTTTGTTTTATCATGTTTGTTTTTTATTTTTATTTTTTGGTTACACAAAATTAAATAGATAAAAAAACCAAGTGAACCAAGGCCAGCAGAAACAAATCGTCAACTGTTTGTTTTACAAACTCATTTCCTCAATTTTCTAGATGAAAGAAAACAAACACCAGTAGACCCACAGGTTATTTCCTTATATATTTATAATTTATACAATTATTGGTTCAATTGATATCCATGTTTTTTATATACATATTATATTAATATATTACTTTATTTATGGAAACATAGGATCAGGAATCATTGAGCCGTATAAAGGAGCTTACGAAAATTGCCTTTGATTCAGATGGGAGCACTTTTACGTTTGGAAGTAATTTTGAATTGAATGGAAATAATACTTTCAACAAAAAAGATAAACCAAATTTTAGTCGAGATTATAAGAAATTGGGCTTCCAAAATGATGTAAATCCTGTATTAGATTTTTGTGATGCCCCACCTGGAATTTTAGCATTAGATTGCATGTAAGTCATTTCAAATAATTTTGTATAATGATATGATATGAATAATAATAAATAATCATAAAATCATTTTGTATAATATAATATGTTTAATATGGATTGAAATTACTTACACTGTACAAAATTTGTGTTTGTATATTTTAGGTATTACCTTGCAACTACACATACTGAAATTTACAATAAACTTGTATTAGAGACTGTATGTAGAGGAGTTGGTGACGAATGTCCATTTGCTAGAGCATCCATAGCATTAACAGTATGTTCCAATCATTTGAACACACATAATGTATTTATCTATTTATTTATTTATTTGGATTGATAATAAAATGAAAGGATTGTATAAAGGGAATATTGTATATGTATGTTGTTGTAATCCGGGCTTTGAACATATATATTATATATATGCACGTATGCATTGCACATTCAAAGTGACATAACATCAAATATATTAAAATTCATTGAAATTTGTTGTTTTTTCTGACTTTTATAGAAACTTCTATGTGAGATGTTTCGAATTGGGGAACCACCCACTGATGTACAAGGAAAATTTTATCCATTCATTTTTCAACATGTAAATAATTATAGTTTCTACAGCTTTTGTCAACTTTATACTACTTGTTCTAAAAATGATATACATTATAAACAATAACTAAACACATTGTATAACAATAATATCATTCATCAATTTGGATATTTATTATTACTTAAACTTGGAAATTTGTGTTTGTGTAATTTACTTAAAAATAGGAGAGGCCCTTTGAAGAGCTTTTTTGTATTTGTGCTCAACTTGTTACAAAAACATGGAAAGAGATGAGAGCCACAGTTGAAGATTTTGACAAAGTATTTGATGTTGTTCAAGAACAAATCAAACGTGGACTGTCTAGTATTGGAGTTACTATACCAGAATCTTTACAGTTCACTGAACTTAAAACTGAGCTATTTCAAAAACTAACATATTCTGAAATCTCAAATTTGAGAGCTCTAAGACTCAAAGGACGCGAGGAAGGGGAGTTACAAGTAAGACCAGTTCAAAAATAAATAAATAACAGACTATAAAAACCTTGAATATTTGCATTTAAAGCAATTTTGACTTTTTTTTTTTTATTATAAAAAATAAAAATTGTATTTAAAAAATTTAAATGTCCTACATTATATACATTATGATATATTATGTACACATAGGCAAAACCAATTCAAGAATTAAGACGTAATTTGGAACCCGAAATGATGGATATTTTATACATTTATACACACACACACTTTAAAAAATTAATCGAAAATATTTCCTCAATAAAATTGCCGAATTTCGGCCTTTTTCCGAATCTCCAATTTATACTATACTTAATGAAATATATAAATACTATACACATCCACTCCAGATATATGTAATATTACAAGTGTACAAGAGGATTCTACTATTATACAAGTTTAATAATACAACGTGTATTTAAACATTTAAGTATAAGTACAAAAAAGACACGTCAAACTAAAGTATATATTATCAGTAACAGAGTGAAAAGATAGAAGTGTGTGTGTATCTTCTTTGCCAATCTGGATACATGACATACACATAATATGTACATGTATCTTTTATACCTATAATAGTATTAGGTCCTAATACACGTAGACTGGTGGGATTTTCATAACTCAAAATTGCACAAATACCAAATTGCCAAGTGTATTTTTTATATTTTTCAAGTCAGTCATGCAAAACTTAAAGTACTGAGCAAAATAAATCAGTTTTTCATCATAATATTTAATTCATGGTTTATATGCTTCTCACGTAACTTAAAAGTATTATGCCCAACATGTGTATTGCTTAAAAAAAATATGCAAATTAAAGTTTACCCAACGCTTTTTATAGCTTTTTTAATGGAACAGAGATAACTATATACAGTCATCAGTAATATTATACTAATATTACGTTGTCCTTTATATACCAGTCGTCACTAAAAACTACATGTCAAATAAAAAAAAAACTGAAAAATTTTCAGTGAAAACAAAAAACAATGTTCTATGCTCCATACCATACTGACATTGAAAGCTCAGAATTCAAATGTTTGCGATGAGTAATAATTTTTTATTTGCTATTTCCGGGAGAGACAGTATTTTACTGTGTATAGTTTGTAATTAAACTATCTATATAGTTTTATAGTCACACCCCGAGAGTAAGTTTTCTCTCTCGGGTGCAGAATTGTTTGTGTTTTGTGTTTAAATATTACAGTTTTTGTAATTGTGTGTGTGCCAAATCGTAAGTGTGTTTAAATATCTTTTATGTTTTTACTGTGTTGTGCCTTTTTTTTGACATTTCATCAATGTTTACACTTTGTATATTTTATTACAAAATTACTAATCGATCAATCGACTACAATTAGTCATAATATTATTATGTATATATATGTATATCTAATTTCTGATTCTGATTTTAACTATTTTGTAGAATTATTATTGGCTTCTTAGTTGTTTTATACTGAACGTAACAATACAATTATACCACACGTTACATAAAACATAAAAAAAGATGACATCCAGAAATATTGAAGTTCGTCATGAGACTGTGTCATCAGAGGCTAATCAAGCTACATTAAAATTTGGTATATCTACTCCCATGAGGGAAGGAGATAAAGGAGAATTAGTTTTATTACAACCTGATCAACCACTCAGTTATGCCATTGCTCAAGTTTGTCAAACATGGGGATTTCCAGATCCAACAATTTTTGGACTTAAAGTCAATGATCGTTATGTTACAGAAGAACATCGTAAAGAGCTATCCGGAAAACTGGTTGTCATGCATCATTCCCCATATAAAGTATGTACTGAAATTTTGGACAAATTAAAATTTCCTAATACAATGGAACTTGGATTAAAAGATTTAGCATCAAAGGCGTCTGATCCCGTTTTAGCTGAAGTATTTGTGAGTCAAGTTGACGGTCTTCAGGTTTTGATTGATGTCTTAGAAAAGGACAAACTAGTCGATAAAGAAAAAGCTTTAGCATATTTACTTGATGCACTTCTTGACATTATCATTCATTCTTCTACTGCTAATTGGGATAAAATTCAACCGTCAGTCATTTCAAAGTAATTAAAAACAAAACAAACTACACTAAAATTTGATTCTGTATATATAATATATACATAAGTACAATATCATACTGATGTTAAACTATGTATTTTATGTAATATTATGTCATTCTTTCTATATTTTATACTTTGTAGGATTATTGGAACAGTTAATAATAGTCAAAGAGGATTATTACATGAAAGACCAGCTCAAAGACCAGCATTACAAGTAATATTATATTATGCATGTATATATAATATAAAGTAAATAACTAATTCTATAGTTTCTAGATGCAAAACTATATTTGTATTTTTTTGAACTTCTCTAAACTTTTGATGTATTCGAAATTTTATATTTTAATAAGTATATAATATTATATAATAATCTAAGGTTTTAGAAAGTGCTGTCACTTCAGGGTATGCATACAGTCAAGTAGAAAAGGAAATTCCATTAGCAAATTTGGTAAGAATAATAAAAGTTTTGTGCTCAACAAAACAAAGTAAAAGTGATTTGTTGTTGATTTAATGTTTTATGTACACATATTCTAGATGCAACATGTCCAAAATCCTGACCAAAAAGTTCAACAAAATGCATTGTAATTCTTTTTTGTTTCTCTCCTCTATAAATAATGAATAGTATATATATACATGTATATGTAATATAATATTATGGAGAAAATATACTTTGGTATATAGTATATAGTTATATATACTATATACTCTCCAATCAAAATTTTTATCATATTTTATAAAGTCTTGTTCTGTAAACACAATAATGTATATTATGTACACAGTAATACATAAACTATATATTGTATAAATATTTACCTCTAGGTCATTATTAAATGCACTTTTGAGCAAGGCTGAACATTCCAAAAGAAAACATCTCGCCAGCACGTTGACATCTAGAAAATATCGGGATATTATTATTCAATCTGTTGTAAGTTTTAAAATATTCAAAAACATAAAACGTTTTCATATTATATTATTATACAATATACAATATTATGTTGGTTTCTTGAATGATTGTATAATATGTTTGTATATTTTGTGTATAATAGTCACACCATTTATAAATAGATATTACATTCTGTATTTTGTTTTATCATGTTTGTTTTTTATTTTTATTTTTTGGTTACACAAAATTAAATAGATAAAAAAACCAAGTGAACCAAGGCCAGCAGAAACAAATCGTCAACTGTTTGTTTTACAAACTCATTTCCTCAATTTTCTAGATGAAAGAAAACAAACACCAGTAGACCCACAGGTTATTTCCTTATATATTTATAATTTATACAATTATTGGTTCAATTGATATCCATGTTTTTTATATACATATTATATTAATATATTACTTTATTTATGGAAACATAGGATCAGGAATCATTGAGCCGTATAAAGGAGCTTACGAAAATTGCCTTTGATTCAGATGGGAGCACTTTTACGTTTGGAAGTAATTTTGAATTGAATGGAAATAATACTTTCAACAAAAAAGATAAACCAAATTTTAGTCGAGATTATAAGAAATTGGGCTTCCAAAATGATGTAAATCCTGTATTAGATTTTTGTGATGCCCCACCTGGAATTTTAGCATTAGATTGCATGTAAGTCATTTCAAATAATTTTGTATAATGATATGATATGAATAATAATAAATAATCATAAAATCATTTTGTATAATATAATATGTTTAATATGGATTGAAATTACTTACACTGTACAAAATTTGTGTTTGTATATTTTAGGTATTACCTTGCAACTACACATACTGAAATTTACAATAAACTTGTATTAGAGACTGTATGTAGAGGAGTTGGTGACGAATGTCCATTTGCTAGAGCATCCATAGCATTAACAGTATGTTCCAATCATTTGAACACACATAATGTATTTATCTATTTATTTATTTATTTGGATTGATAATAAAATGAAAGGATTGTATAAAGGGAATATTGTATATGTATGTTGTTGTAATCCGGGCTTTGAACATATATATTATATATATGCACGTATGCATTGCACATTCAAAGTGACATAACATCAAATATATTAAAATTCATTGAAATTTGTTGTTTTTTCTGACTTTTATAGAAACTTCTATGTGAGATGTTTCGAATTGGGGAACCACCCACTGATGTACAAGGAAAATTTTATCCATTCATTTTTCAACATGTAAATAATTATAGTTTCTACAGCTTTTGTCAACTTTATACTACTTGTTCTAAAAATGATATACATTATAAACAATAACTAAACACATTGTATAACAATAATATCATTCATCAATTTGGATATTTATTATTACTTAAACTTGGAAATTTGTGTTTGTGTAATTTACTTAAAAATAGGAGAGGCCCTTTGAAGAGCTTTTTTGTATTTGTGCTCAACTTGTTACAAAAACATGGAAAGAGATGAGAGCCACAGTTGAAGATTTTGACAAAGTATTTGATGTTGTTCAAGAACAAATCAAACGTGGACTGTCTAGTATTGGAGTTACTATACCAGAATCTTTACAGTTCACTGAACTTAAAACTGAGCTATTTCAAAAACTAACATATTCTGAAATCTCAAATTTGAGAGCTCTAAGACTCAAAGGACGCGAGGAAGGGGAGTTACAAGTAAGACCAGTTCAAAAATAAATAAATAACAGACTATAAAAACCTTGAATATTTGCATTTAAAGCAATTTTGACTTTTTTTTTTTTATTATAAAAAATAAAAATTGTATTTAAAAAATTTAAATGTCCTACATTATATACATTATGATATATTATGTACACATAGGCAAAACCAATTCAAGAATTAAGACGTAATTTGGAACCCGAAATGATGGATATTTTATACATTTATACACACACACACTTTAAAAAATTAATCGAAAATATTTCCTCAATAAAATTGCCGAATTTCGGCCTTTTTCCGAATCTCCAATTTATACTATACTTAATGAAATATATAAATACTATACACATCCACTCCAGATATATGTAATATTACAAGTGTACAAGAGGATTCTACTATTATACAAGTTTAATAATACAACGTGTATTTAAACATTTAAGTATAAGTACAAAAAAGACACGTCAAACTAAAGTATATATTATCAGTAACAGAGTGAAAAGATAGAAGTGTGTGTGTATCTTCTTTGCCAATCTGGATACATGACATACACATAATATGTACATGTATCTTTTATACCTATAATAGTATTAGGTCCTAATACACGTAGACTGGTGGGATTTTCATAACTCAAAATTGCACAAATACCAAATTGCCAAGTGTATTTTTTATATTTTTCAAGTCAGTCATGCAAAACTTAAAGTACTGAGCAAAATAAATCAGTTTTTCATCATAATATTTAATTCATGGTTTATATGCTTCTCACGTAACTTAAAAGTATTATGCCCAACATGTGTATTGCTTAAAAAAAATATGCAAATTAAAGTTTACCCAACGCTTTTTATAGCTTTTTTAATGGAACAGAGATAACTATATACAGTCATCAGTAATATTATACTAATATTACGTTGTCCTTTATATACCAGTCGTCACTAAAAACTACATGTCAAATAAAAAAAAAACTGAAAAATTTTCAGTGAAAACAAAAAACAATGTTCTATGCTCCATACCATACTGACATTGAAAGCTCAGAATTCAAATGTTTGCGATGAGTAATAATTTTTTATTTGCTATTTCCGGGAGAGACAGTATTTTACTGTGTATAGTTTGTAATTAAACTATCTATATAGTTTTATAGTCACACCCCGAGAGTAAGTTTTCTCTCTCGGGTGCAGAATTGTTTGTGTTTTGTGTTTAAATATTACAGTTTTTGTAATTGTGTGTGTGCCAAATCGTAAGTGTGTTTAAATATCTTTTATGTTTTTACTGTGTTGTGCCTTTTTTTTGACATTTCATCAATGTTTACACTTTGTATATTTTATTACAAAATTACTAATCGATCAATCGACTACAATTAGTCATAATATTATTATGTATATATATGTATATCTAATTTCTGATTCTGATTTTAACTATTTTGTAGAATTATTATTGGCTTCTTAGTTGTTTTATACTGAACGTAACAATACAATTATACCACACGTTACATAAAACATAAAAAAAGATGACATCCAGAAATATTGAAGTTCGTCATGAGACTGTGTCATCAGAGGCTAATCAAGCTACATTAAAATTTGGTATATCTACTCCCATGAGGGAAGGAGATAAAGGAGAATTAGTTTTATTACAACCTGATCAACCACTCAGTTATGCCATTGCTCAAGTTTGTCAAACATGGGGATTTCCAGATCCAACAATTTTTGGACTTAAAGTCAATGATCGTTATGTTACAGAAGAACATCGTAAAGAGCTATCCGGAAAACTGGTTGTCATGCATCATTCCCCATATAAAGTATGTACTGAAATTTTGGACAAATTAAAATTTCCTAATACAATGGAACTTGGATTAAAAGATTTAGCATCAAAGGCGTCTGATCCCGTTTTAGCTGAAGTATTTGTGAGTCAAGTTGACGGTCTTCAGGTTTTGATTGATGTCTTAGAAAAGGACAAACTAGTCGATAAAGAAAAAGCTTTAGCATATTTACTTGATGCACTTCTTGACATTATCATTCATTCTTCTACTGCTAATTGGGATAAAATTCAACCGTCAGTCATTTCAAAGTAATTAAAAACAAAACAAACTACACTAAAATTTGATTCTGTATATATAATATATACATAAGTACAATATCATACTGATGTTAAACTATGTATTTTATGTAATATTATGTCATTCTTTCTATATTTTATACTTTGTAGGATTATTGGAACAGTTAATAATAGTCAAAGAGGATTATTACATGAAAGACCAGCTCAAAGACCAGCATTACAAGTAATATTATATTATGCATGTATATATAATATAAAGTAAATAACTAATTCTATAGTTTCTAGATGCAAAACTATATTTGTATTTTTTTGAACTTCTCTAAACTTTTGATGTATTCGAAATTTTATATTTTAATAAGTATATAATATTATATAATAATCTAAGGTTTTAGAAAGTGCTGTCACTTCAGGGTATGCATACAGTCAAGTAGAAAAGGAAATTCCATTAGCAAATTTGGTAAGAATAATAAAAGTTTTGTGCTCAACAAAACAAAGTAAAAGTGATTTGTTGTTGATTTAATGTTTTATGTACACATATTCTAGATGCAACATGTCCAAAATCCTGACCAAAAAGTTCAACAAAATGCATTGTAATTCTTTTTTGTTTCTCTCCTCTATAAATAATGAATAGTATATATATACATGTATATGTAATATAATATTATGGAGAAAATATACTTTGGTATATAGTATATAGTTATATATACTATATACTCTCCAATCAAAATTTTTATCATATTTTATAAAGTCTTGTTCTGTAAACACAATAATGTATATTATGTACACAGTAATACATAAACTATATATTGTATAAATATTTACCTCTAGGTCATTATTAAATGCACTTTTGAGCAAGGCTGAACATTCCAAAAGAAAACATCTCGCCAGCACGTTGACATCTAGAAAATATCGGGATATTATTATTCAATCTGTTGTAAGTTTTAAAATATTCAAAAACATAAAACGTTTTCATATTATATTATTATACAATATACAATATTATGTTGGTTTCTTGAATGATTGTATAATATGTTTGTATATTTTGTGTATAATAGTCACACCATTTATAAATAGATATTACATTCTGTATTTTGTTTTATCATGTTTGTTTTTTATTTTTATTTTTTGGTTACACAAAATTAAATAGATAAAAAAACCAAGTGAACCAAGGCCAGCAGAAACAAATCGTCAACTGTTTGTTTTACAAACTCATTTCCTCAATTTTCTAGATGAAAGAAAACAAACACCAGTAGACCCACAGGTTATTTCCTTATATATTTATAATTTATACAATTATTGGTTCAATTGATATCCATGTTTTTTATATACATATTATATTAATATATTACTTTATTTATGGAAACATAGGATCAGGAATCATTGAGCCGTATAAAGGAGCTTACGAAAATTGCCTTTGATTCAGATGGGAGCACTTTTACGTTTGGAAGTAATTTTGAATTGAATGGAAATAATACTTTCAACAAAAAAGATAAACCAAATTTTAGTCGAGATTATAAGAAATTGGGCTTCCAAAATGATGTAAATCCTGTATTAGATTTTTGTGATGCCCCACCTGGAATTTTAGCATTAGATTGCATGTAAGTCATTTCAAATAATTTTGTATAATGATATGATATGAATAATAATAAATAATCATAAAATCATTTTGTATAATATAATATGTTTAATATGGATTGAAATTACTTACACTGTACAAAATTTGTGTTTGTATATTTTAGGTATTACCTTGCAACTACACATACTGAAATTTACAATAAACTTGTATTAGAGACTGTATGTAGAGGAGTTGGTGACGAATGTCCATTTGCTAGAGCATCCATAGCATTAACAGTATGTTCCAATCATTTGAACACACATAATGTATTTATCTATTTATTTATTTATTTGGATTGATAATAAAATGAAAGGATTGTATAAAGGGAATATTGTATATGTATGTTGTTGTAATCCGGGCTTTGAACATATATATTATATATATGCACGTATGCATTGCACATTCAAAGTGACATAACATCAAATATATTAAAATTCATTGAAATTTGTTGTTTTTTCTGACTTTTATAGAAACTTCTATGTGAGATGTTTCGAATTGGGGAACCACCCACTGATGTACAAGGAAAATTTTATCCATTCATTTTTCAACATGTAAATAATTATAGTTTCTACAGCTTTTGTCAACTTTATACTACTTGTTCTAAAAATGATATACATTATAAACAATAACTAAACACATTGTATAACAATAATATCATTCATCAATTTGGATATTTATTATTACTTAAACTTGGAAATTTGTGTTTGTGTAATTTACTTAAAAATAGGAGAGGCCCTTTGAAGAGCTTTTTTGTATTTGTGCTCAACTTGTTACAAAAACATGGAAAGAGATGAGAGCCACAGTTGAAGATTTTGACAAAGTATTTGATGTTGTTCAAGAACAAATCAAACGTGGACTGTCTAGTATTGGAGTTACTATACCAGAATCTTTACAGTTCACTGAACTTAAAACTGAGCTATTTCAAAAACTAACATATTCTGAAATCTCAAATTTGAGAGCTCTAAGACTCAAAGGACGCGAGGAAGGGGAGTTACAAGTAAGACCAGTTCAAAAATAAATAAATAACAGACTATAAAAACCTTGAATATTTGCATTTAAAGCAATTTTGACTTTTTTTTTTTTATTATAAAAAATAAAAATTGTATTTAAAAAATTTAAATGTCCTACATTATATACATTATGATATATTATGTACACATAGGCAAAACCAATTCAAGAATTAAGACGTAATTTGGAACCCGAAATGATGGA
>JABASP010003407.1:0-14101 GCA_019776565.1 Sminthurinus signatus
AAAAGGGATATCCGTATTCCATCTCCAATATCCAATCCAATGCTATTGCTTCCAACTCCTAACATTTATGTACGTCAACTAACGATATGAAGAACATTTCCTCGTTGGTTTTGGTTTGCATCTTGGATCCTGAGAGGGAGAGAAGAGAGAGAAGATTCAAACAAAACCAAACTACACAAAACTATAATCAACCAGTAACTAGTTTCAAAACATACATGAAAATATTACAAACAAAACAAAACACAAACATGTGTGCCTTCTTTTTCCCAGGTTTGAGTTTTGAGTGCCACTTCTCACTTTCAGCCAGTTCATTCCAAAACTAACAAAGTAGAAACATTTCCTTTTCCTTGCTCTTCAAACCCCATCCTCAATCCTCTACACTACTCTACACTACTCTCTCCCTCCATTTTATAATACAGATGATCCGTGTATTATTATTACATGTAGAATGTAAATTGTAACTAGTGGGAGTGAGCCGTTGAGCTTTCTCAAAGGATCAGCAACATCTTCTTACCTATCATTAGTCATTATTATGTATCCGTACTGTGCATTCGCTACAATGTATAATTTACTACTTTACTTTACTTTTCCATTTTTGTGTTTATATCATTAAAATAGAAAATACAAAAAATAAATATACATAGTGACGAGTACAGAGTACAGAGTGCACACAATACTTTTTCATACAAATAAGGAATTTTATAGGTATTTGTCCAAGACGAAAATCTTCTTCAAGTGCGTATAAATTAAATTCAATCCTTTGTATAAGCCTTAAAATTATTTGTAACAACAAAATCTGAGTCCGTTACATAAGCTAAATAAGTAAATGCATACTTAAATACAATCCACACATAGGGAATTAATTGCACAGCAAAAGAAACTTGAAGAATTGAAACAGACTTTCATAAGATACAAAATAAATATATAAAACGCAGAGAAATGGAAATTGAAGATAGAAAAGGTGTAAAATGTAAATCTCGGTAAATTTTACTACTTGTTTTCTTATTCCAAAGTACAATGTACAATGTACGCTTTTGATACGTATATTAAGATACATTCATTTCCTCATTCTTATTCACATTTCCATTTTAATGTCCATATTTGCATTCCCTTGTTTTCTGAATCCTCAATCCGCTTCCTTTTCATTCCCTGGCTAATTATTTATAACTAGACCTTTGCAATTAATTAATTCACTTTTCTCTCTCTCTCTCATCAGAATTCAGATTTAGTACAGAAGAACACATATTTTTATGTACATGTACAATGTACATGTGAGATGAGTGATGAGAATTACTGAGAAGAAAACAAAGCAGCAAAGCTTTTTATGATGGAATATTCATTATTTATCACTTGTTTTACATATTCCTGCACTCTGCACAAGACAAAATTCATGGATGAATCAAGAGATCTGAGAAAGATGTAAAATCTTGTCTTTATAATATAATTGGTACTGTTTTGTTGTTGGTTCTTATAGTTGTTATTTAACTGTAAATTATTATAAAATGGAATAGAATCTTGTGCGTGCTCATCTCCGGCGTACAAAAATACATGAAATCCAAACAAAGCGGAATCTCACAAGCTCAGTCTTTAGTCTTCCTTGAGCATTAAAAGTAGCATCATCTAACATTTATGATACCATACATGAAAGGTTGTACAAAGTATATATATTATAGTTTATAGTACATGGAATGTCTAATGCCTAATCGCAGTTGTTTATCACGATAGACGATAGACATTTCATCACGTTCAAAATGTATCCAAATAAAATCAGTATGTGAACAGTGAACAGTGTACATTGTACATTGTACAACTATAGTAACCAGCTATAAAACAGGTAGTAAAGTGAATGAGTGAAAGAGAGTTGGAACACTTTACATTCCTTCACTCTTCTACCTCCTCCGCTTTCTTATAGCGTGATACGAGTTGCGAGTTGTGAGTGCACAGTCCATACTTATTTAGTATGTAAAGCAAACTCTGGAGTTCTGAAGAGAGGTGTCTGATGTTACAGGCTTGCTCGTCCCGCCCGAGTGATGTACAAAGTACATTACATACATAGTGTGGAACATAAGTAGCAATCAGAGAGAGGTAAGAGCCTCAGAGGAGAAATTGTGGGGAAATTGCAACTCGTTCCACCAAACCTCCACATTCTACATTCTATACCGTCTAAATATTCTCTCTCTTTTCTATACATTCTACTTATACATACATTCATATACACACATGTGTAATGCATGTTAAGTAAGAGGCTGCAGTGTGAACGAAATTTGTTTCTTTTTACTTTACTTTTACCCAGAAAAATTCAATGCCAATTCTTCAGCCATTTTTTCTGTAAATGTTCGTATGCATAAAGTAAAGTATTTAGTATTTAGTACCAGTTTATAAATTTTTCTTCAGTAATTACTAATCACAAGTTTGGAAAGCTCATTTATTTAATATTTGAAAATGACGAATGATGAATAACTGCTCAAAACATATGACAAATGAACTATTATTTAAAAACTATGCGACCATTCCCTTAAACTTCAAGTGTAGAATCTACTTGGAACTTGGAATCTAATAGTCTTGAGTCTAGAGTCTAGAGAGAAGAATGTTCCATAAAAATATGAATGAAATTTTCCTAGTTTCATTCATACTTCATTTTGATTTTCATTCACCATTCACACATGCATCATCAGCATCAGAAGTAGTAGACAGAAATATATAGAGTAGAGAGTACATGTTACATATGTAGAATGTAGAAAGGAGTAACGAGTAAAGAAGGACATTTAGGTGAATTAATATCAAGCCAAACCTCTTTGTTCCCGCCCCATCATCAGTGACTGGGGAGACATTAAATTGGCGTAAATTTTGGAAATTGTGCATAAAGAAAAAGACATGTTTTGCCAAATACCTATACACCATATACCTTTATATATTATAGATGCACCCATATGCCATGTACGTCTATACATAATATACATGCATCTACAACTTAATCCGTATCTCATAGTATAAAAGTTGAGAGTGTGAAGGATACAAGACGGACAGACAGATAGATAGATACGAGATACTAGTACTGCTGCTATACACTATACACTACTGATAGTAGATAGATGTACAAAAGATTTTGTGTAATCAATGGTATCAGAAAGTGGTCATGAGGGAACTCTTTCCAACACGTTAAAGCTTAAAGCCCGTCTTGAAGAATGAAGAAAATCCAAGTCTCTGTGGACAATCAACATATGTATCTATAATGTGTACAACCCACTATAGCCAATGCCCAAGTTCACCATTCACAAAATCACATCAACTAAAACCACACATGTACAATTCTGGACAATTGTTTTTACATTTTCTGATACTTTTCTCATTCGCCATTCATTCGTAATATAGGTATTTTTTAAAAAGAAATTTCTAAATGCTGTTTGCATTCTATTGTCTGTTATCTTTTGTTGTATCGGCAGAATGAATGGATGACATCTGTATGGTTAGGTTAGGTGTCGTTAATAATTAAGAAAGTGCGGATGGGAAACACAGTCAACGGTGAAAAAGTGGAGACAATTAGTGTAGAGCATTAGAGGAAATGCAATTACACGCCCATCCTTGGCTGGTGCTAGTGTTGAGTATTTATTTGCACTTTTGAGTCTCACTCTCCCGCTCTCTCTATTTTCTCCTTCCTGCTTCCTGGTTTTTGTGTGTGTTCCTTTCCTGAATTGAAATCATCGGAATCGGAATCCAATTCGGATTCGATTCGGATCTGCTATCTTCTTCTTCGTCGTCTGTTCAGCTCAGCTCAGTTCAGAGTTGAGATCATGATGATGATGATGATGTTGTGAACTTATTGTGAATTCAAGGGACGTCTTCAGGACTCTTCAATCGGTCTTTTGGCTCTTGATTGAGCCACGTATCGTATCATCCTTCTCAACTTCAACTTCTCAGACAGTCCCAAAACCAACAATAAACAAATACTCGTCATCGTCATCGACATCGTCATTCGTCATTGATGATTGATGATCTCGTTTGCCAACTCTATGATTTTACATGTAAAAGTTGAGTTTTACTCGTATCTGAAATTTGAAAACTTTCAATTTGTACACATTGTATCTTGTATTTTAACCATTAGCTGACGATGAGCCTTTGGCTCTCCATTTTCACTTCCCTTTTAGATCTGCTCTTTCTGAGACACAAAATAAAAGGAAAAGCTACAGGAATCTAAAATCTTGAAAGGACTTGAGTATGTATGTCCACTTTTTTAACCCAGTGTAAGAAGAGTACATCATACTACATAATAAAAATAAATGTATGACAAATGTACATTGTACATACTTCATATTACATACAGAATACAGGAGAAACGTAAAACGTAACCATGTCGCATTTACACTGTATTTACGATTTACGAGTATCCGAGGTGAAGGAGAAACCAAGTAACAAGTACAAGGACAGAAAGAGGGAGAATTCAGAGATAAAGGAAACTGAAAACATTAACATGGTCTCATTTCATTTTTCCTGCTCGCAAAGGAAAATTCAATTTAGTTTGAGCGAAGGGAACAAACGCGAGGACTAACGAACCATTCAAATTTCACCCAGCCTTTTCTTTCCCTCTCTCTTCAATTCTTTTTTTCTTCCTCTTTCTCTGTCTCTGTTTTTAGATACTTATTTTTCTGTAGAATTTTTCCTTTGCCTGTCCACTCACTTCTATCTTCTATCTGTGTCGCCTTCTCTATTCTCCAGCCTCCAGCTTCCAGTCTTCACTAGAAAACTGGAGACTGGAAACAAGTTAAAATCAGTCAGTAATGGACAACTTTCTCTCTTTATTTTACATGCACTTACACTTACTCTCCTCTTTTCCCTCATTGTACATTGTCGCAAAGCTGTGAAACTTCGTTAACTGCAGGTTGCATACGTACTACGTACTATATACTATATAATGCATAATACTGAGCATGAACTTGAACTTTGTACTAAAGTGTGAGTAATGGGTCAATTTAATCCACCAAAAAGTAAAACATGTATCTAAAGTTTAAAATCTAAAACATTGAGGAAAAATCGAAAAATGTAAAAGACGAAAATAGTAAAGTGACTCCTTGATCCTTGATGATGCCATATGGCTCATATACTTTAAATGGAAATTCGGGAGTACATCACATTATGACCATGATTGTACAGGTAAATTCTAAAATTCATGCTAAAGATGGTGAAGGATGACGTGACTTTTGGTTTTAGTTCCAACTCTGAATTCAGAATGTCGACTATCGACTGACAGAGGGGTTCAGCTTTAGCTTTTATGAATAATTACAATGCACTCGAATGATTAGTTTTCACCCACAGGTGATTATGCAAGCAAGGACGCTCCCTGGATCTGGATTTACGACCACTACGTAAACATGCATGTATATCCAACAACAACAACCCCTGTACTCTGTACTCTGCATAACACGGAACCTGAACGATAAACATGTGGAATATATTACATATTATACAATATACTTATGGAATAAAGTACCGGTGACTGGACTGGACAAACGACAAAAGACAAACCCAGGGAAGAACGGGTATGTACACAACGCTCTAGAATTGTACGTTGTACATTGTAAATGTAACAAGTTAGATGTAGCATGTTCATTGTTCATGTACAAAAAGAGAAGGCAACACGATCACGATCAAAGAGCAAAATATACGTAAGAGGAGGAATAACAAAGTAGGATATTACATTATTATTGATATTATTTGAATTTTGAATACAATACAGATCCTTCATATTGTATTGTAATAATACTGAATACTGAATGCCAAATTTGGATGGACTGTTTAGTTTTTGTTTCAATTCCAATTTCTAATGATGACACAAACATATGCACGTATTCAGAGTCATATTGTACTGCGCATTATATTAGGTATTTTACTTGATGTCACTATGACTGAAGTATGGAGTAAAAGACACGCGAAATCTTTGACCAGAGAATGGAAAATATGAAATGATCCGCACAATATACACAATACATACTACATACTACATAAATAGCGTGTGACACGGACATCAAGACAAAATAATAATAATAATGATATGAGCAGGAGGACGAATATTCAAAAATATGCATACATCTGTACACTGTACACTGTACACTGTACTATGTATAGAGTATAGAGTCAAGAGTAAAATACACAAGAGTACCAAGTATAAGATAGGGGATATTGGATGTTGATATCCGTGAGGAATGTAAAATACGTACGAGGAAATATTAAAACAAAAGAGGATGATCCAAACAAACTGGCTATCAGCTACCAGCTACCAACCACTCGATAAACATGCAATCATGCGATACGTGTTTCGTCCGAATTTCCTGTGTCATACATGCCTCAGTACTCAGCATGTCCGATCATCGACACTAGACACACATACAACATACAACATAAGGAACAGACATCATCAACACAATCATATAATTATCCAATGAAGGAAACGAAGGAATACGCACCATTGCTCATCGTCAGCCAGCCAGCCAGACCTCATCTATCTATCCGCACTCACATCCAAATTATCATTAGCATTAAATATTATTCAGCATGTCAGCGTAATAATACTTATCCTAGATACTTGACACTAGACACCCTCACTATTTTTGCACAAACATCATTGATCATTGTTCATTGTTCATTGAGCTCGCATTTTGCAAGTATTTTCACGGGAGTGAAATTGCTCATTTTTTTTACGTTACTTTTTCTTTTAATTTTTAATTTCATTATAAAAATACTAGCTGAGCTCTCTTTAACTTTTTCTACACAACAGTAGTGTTTTTGTTATTGATATAACATTGTGTGACTTTTATTTTTTAGCTTTTTTCTTCAATCTCCCAAAATTCAAAACCCCAAAAAATGAGCACGAACTGTAAAAAAATAAGAAACAATAATAAGGATGCCCAAACAAAAGACTGAAAGAAGGCTGAGCTGAAAATGAGTTGATTGTATAATGTATCATACACACATAATGATTATGATACAATATAGACGACACTACAATACAATGCAGTACGGCATATGGTAACACCATTCATAATAAATATGAGCAATACACGAACTAGGAACTAGGAATTACGAATTATGTATGTATATTTCCAATTTTCAATTCGGAACATCATAAATGACAGTATGAAGTATCAAGTATGAATGTATGAATGAATGAATGAACTGGAGGCTTTTTGCTTTTTGTACAGATGGTCTGTCCAAAACTCCAAAGTTTGGAGTTTGGAGTTGTATCAGAAAAATCAACTTTATTAATCGTAAAGTGTAGTTGGTCTGTCTGGATGAGGCCCTCCAAAGTCGAAAATGATACTGTCTCTATTCCCTTTCTATATCATCATCATGCTGCTTGAATAAGATGAATACAGTTCAGTCTACAGTCGGTATTCTGCACGATACATAATAAATTGTACTTGTATCCACCTAATACACGAAAAAAGAATCCTCCTTTTGTGTCCTCTCAAAAAATATGACACTTTCCATTCTCTCCTCTTTCTCCCTCTCTCTTTCTCTCTTGCTCTGTGTTTGTGTGTGTGTGTGTACAGCGTAACCCGGAAAACAAAGTGTTGATACTCTCGCTTCTATCACTCATAAATGAACACAGACACAAGAATATACATGTATAATACAGTATGACATGTTGGCATTTGGCATGTGTACAGTATACAGTACATATTATATAGGTACTTAGAACAACTTTGGTGGTTTGGTTTATACAGTTTCCGAGTGCTGCTTCCTTGTTGACTATTAGTGTGCATTGTACATTGTACATGTGTGCATATGGAATCTCCGCAAACATAAAGGACACAATTATACGGCATATAATATATAATGGATATTACAATTAAGGCCCGGACAATACAATATAACGTAGAGCACCAAGCCATACAGGTTACATTTATGCATCGTACAGTATACATAATACATAATATAGTGAGCCCATCTGTATCTTCCTTCTTCCTACTTGTCCATTCTACATTGTACATTGTGTATGGGTTTGAGGGTACTTGGTACTTGCCTATAGCCCTGATTACATTACATTATGTTATACGAGAAAGAGAGAGAGGGTGCCCTTTCATCCATTCATTCACTCTTTCCCTTCAACAATACTGTACAATGTGTGTACATATCTACATCTACAGACTGATGTGTTGTGTGCACGTATACTTAAGGCCCCTTCTCCTTCTCTCTCTCTCCCTCTTTCTGCTGGCTATTTACAAAGTGATCCAGCTGAGCACTTGTTCATTTTTTGAAACACACATGTTATACAATGCGACAATGAAGTCCATATGATTAGCTCCCCACCAACCATTTCTCCATTCTCAGTTCCATTCTGTATCAGCCACTACACATAAACTGTACTACATACTCTACACTCAACATTCTACACGTATTATTCGCATTATACACCAGCCTCTTTTTTATTCACAAAAAGTCCTCCTCTTTCACTCACCAACTATTATCTCTACACACTGTATATTTTTATGATACGTATAATAACGAGTATAGAGAAGAAGAAAAAGAAGAAGGGGCCCTTGGATGTTCCTCCACATTTCATATTGCAAACATTTATATTTTAATATTAATGTGATGCTCAATGCTCACACTGCACTGGCTGCTGACTTGTAAAAACTATCTGTGTTATTATTATTATTATTCCAGCATAAAAAAGTAAACATAATATACTACGTCCTAGCGTAACTCGGTAACTCGGTTCTATTGAATATTGAACAGGTCCAAGTCAATTCAATGCAAGGTTGAATGAACAATGAACAGGAGGATGAACTTGACTGTGTATAAATATATGTGTCTTTTTCATCATTATTCACTCTCCTCTGTCTGCCTGTAGTCTGTTGTGATTGTCTTTTTGTACCTTTTGTTTCTGCAAAAATGGTCAGACTCTGAACTCTGAATGGATAATGGATAGTTTATACAACATATGAAATCTGCGTTCAAATTTCAAAAGCCCGTATGGCGAAATTATATATTATATATTATGTATCATGAACATGTGTACTAGATACAAGAGTGATTCACCCGTTCAAAGATATCAATGTACAATACAGAATAATTTAGAGGACTCTCAATCCTGAATGGGAGACTCAAAAGTCTAGAGTCTATGCATTAAAAAAAGTCAGGATAAATGAAATAATTGAGGGTTTTGCCTACTCTAAATGAATTAATGATCAGGCATAAAACACTTGTGCTAGTGATACTTTCTCTCTATCCCTCTCTCTTTCTTTCTTCCTCTCTCCTGTCCCTTCAAATTCAGACTTCATTATATATTATTATATATTGTAGAAACTATACGTACACTTGTTCTACTTGCGCGTTACATATTTTCAATTTTCATTTACTTATTTATGTATTTCATTGTTCATTTCCTCTTGGACGTGTTAAAGTCACCGTGTCATATGATATAGAATATTGAGTATAGAGTCACCAGAGCTCGTAATAATACCCTCCCAATGTTTCATCGCACCAAACCAAACCAAATGCCAAATAGAGAGAGATGGGCACCTTTCATTTTAGGAATAAAAAACTACATTTATCCATTAAAGTCATCGTTCATCGTTCATCCGAAACTGGACGAAATGACGTTTTTTATAGGTTCTATCTTTTACACTATAATACACTTTCTTCCTCTTCACAGATGTTCCAAATTCACCATTCTAACAAATGCAAGTATCAATTTACTTTTTGGTACTTGAATAGTTTATAGCTCAAAGTAATTCTTATTTCAATTTTATATCATGTATTAAATCCCGTATCCACACACACATTCTTATTTGGTCATTATTACTCTAATCTATATTTTTCTCCCCAAACCTTGAATTTTGAATTATTGGTAGATTCTATAGTCTAGATTCTAGGAAAATTCAATGTAAAATAGACAATGAGACAAACCATGATAAGTGATTGTTTTCATTGCTCATTGATCTGGAGCATGAAACTAGTTTTAGTACAAAATAGAAAACAGTACACTGTGTACTGCGTACATCACGAATCATGCAACGAGCAATTTCGGGATTTGGAATGAATTAGGAACCTCATTAAAAATTAAAACCTCACAATTTATGAGCCAGTTTACATAGATAATGTTGTCATTGTTATATCATCAAGTCTCAAGTCTCAAGTTGACTGTTCCCTGTTCAGCGTTCAGTTTGAGGCTAAATGTAATTGGACCATAATGTAATCTGGGCTGTTTAATAATAAATTACTTCACGTACTGCATGAAGGCTGAAGGCAAATATTATTACTACTCTATACTCTTGACGTTGTTGGTCGTTTATCCGCTGACCAGTGACCATTGATCAGTGATCAACGCCAGTGACCAGAAACTAGGAATAAGCAATAACTCGGAGAAACTCTAGTGTTTAAAAATGTGCAGAATGGGAAAAATCCTCAACTAAGACAAAATATTTCCCCTGTTTTTGGCAACAAGACGAGTGAGGGATGGGCATTTGGCATTTGTAGCTTGAAAAAGTCTCAAAAGGACAGAAGGACAAGGGAAATAAAGAAGTAAAATAAAAGATAGGTAGATGGATGGATGAACGAGTACAAAGAGAAATGGAAAGGAATTGTTGTAGATTGTAGATGTGTAATAATAAAGTGATATTAAGAGTTGGCGTGTTTGGCGTGAGTTGGGTAATTTTCTTCTTCTCCTTTGAAGACATCCCAGTGGAACAATCTACGGACAATGTACAGACGGACTGTCCGACACAACCATTCTATGCAACACATACTATTTCAATTCCTATACACATGTAGAATGTAGATAGTAGATATTTCTGTAGTTCATGTCTATTCTACAGATATGGCTACTATAGTAAAATGCCTACACTTTCATCTTACATCATATAATACATCAACCATCACTATCACAAACACTTCCACAATAAATTCCTAGGTACTATTTTACTATTTTATCCACTACTAACAACTTATCTAAACGTGTGTTTTATTGTACATTCTAAACTCTAGTCCCTTTACTAGCTTTTAGCATATGAACCTTGGCGAATAATGAATAATGAATAATCCCAAACTCAAATTATTATCCAACTCATAAGGTAACTTGTGAATCTTAACTTTTGACTATTGGAGATTGGAGTGTTGTCCACGGTGATTTCTCTTTTTAATAATCGAATTGTGTTTTGTAAACTATGGCTTGAATTTACTCCAAACTCCTTTTACTATATTTACTGTAACAATGTGAATGGTTCATTGCTCATTGTGTGTAAAAATGTAAAACTTAATTTCTTATTAAAATTCCTCAACTAATTTGAGAAAAAATGAAACTAGGAATTACGAATATGTAGCTTTTTATGGAAAACAGAAAATGGAGAGGAACGTTGTCTGCGATCTGCGACAAATTGCAAAAGTATACATTGTATATTATTGTACATTGTACATTGTAAAAGAAATTAAAAGACATCTATTTTGTCCGTTCTCGCCATTAAGTCCACGAGTCTAGAGCAAAGAAATGTCTCTAGTACGTATAGGAAACGGCGTTATTGCATAATTATAATGAGTATGACGACACAATTATGCAAATCAAAGGCATGTGGACTGTGGACTGTGGAAAAGGAATGTGGAGAGGAAATTAGACACAAAATAGATAAGACAGAGACTTGATTAACAATACAAGAACAAATTCCCAAAGGTTTCATTCCATTGTTTTATTATTTTACTTCTACACTTCATTTACTTGTTTCTTCCATTTTAAAATTTGGAAACGCCATGAGAAAATGAAGGAAAAAATTGTAGCATTTCATGTAATAGAAAATAGAAATAACCAAATGTAAAATCTAGTAAAATCTTAATTTCATCGTGCATTGTACATTTAGCTTTATCTCCCATTTATTATACTTTTCATTTTTCCGTCGTACAGGCAATTGATTGAAATTTGAAATAGAAAATAGAGACTCCTCTAAGCTTTATACTAGGTATGTTTTGTGTTTTCTATTTTGTATTTAAGATGAGACATAAGCAAGGCAAAATGAAAAGTCATGTAAAGTGCAAAAAGTCCAAATCCTAATCTAAAATCCAACTCCAACTGAAAGTCTGAAGAAGTCCAGAAAAGTTGACAGCATTGCACATTACAGATAAAGACACAATACTCAACACAAAATATTAACGTACACCGTACACAGTACAATGGCCGTGGATCGTGGACCATGTATAGTGTATTTATATGTCTATATCTGCGCTGTGCTTACAAAATCTTACTTCTTAGCTTTTTACTTTCTTTCCCTCCAAACTCTTATAGGTACTCACAGCATATAGAAGAATACAGAAGTTTAGTGAGATATAAAGTAAAAATATATACGCACATTTATACGTATAAAGGCTGATGCAAGTATTTTTGATTCTTATGTGTGCTATACTTGTATAATATTCTACATCTACACTCTACACTCCACACTCTACACCTATATATTCACAAGATTTCCTATTTCGTAATGGACTTAAGTTGCACTATTGCATCTTTCATTCTCTCTATACGCGAGATGTACAATGTATGTATTATGTATGTACGTGTTGACTTTATACGAAAAAGGAAAAATGAAGGGAGGGGAAAGTAGGAAAAGAAAAAGTGAGAAGAAAAGCAAGGCGATACATAATACGTAGTACTCTACACTGAACACTGTACACGCTTTACTGAGTAGTACTGAAAGCAAGGAAAAGGAGAAAAGACAGTGAACGTTGAGTTGAAGCTTCCCAAAAACCTAACCAAAAACGAAATTTCTTCTGTCTTCCCTGTACATATTTCTACATTTATATCTTTCCGTGTGTATGTATCTGTGCTGTGTGTCTAGTATCTACATATGGAAAAATAAGGGATGTGAAGGAGGAAAAGAGAATGAATCTAAGTGAGTGAGTGAATGAATGCATTCAAGGAAAGGGGGAAAAGGAATAAAGAAAAAAGAAAGAAATTGAGTCTATCTTTCCTAGTCACTGTACTCGGTATGTTTCTTGTATCTTTCACACATGTACACGCATTACATATTACGCATATTCTCTACTTTCTGTATTATGTATTATCTATACTTCACTTTATACAACTTACAGCTTTATGCATAATATACACGTACCTTCAAGTATATGTACGTACATGTGTATAATTGCATTTCTTGACAGTACCACTGTCTGTCTGATGCACTTTTCTGTCTCCTTTTCCACCTTCTTCATGTACATCAAACCAAACCAATTCAACTCGACTCAACTCGACTCAACATTGAATCACAAAATATGAAGCTTACTGCATTATACGATATTATATTGTACTGATATTTGATGCATTTTCATCCTCCATCTTTCATCCACTTCACCTCTTATATAAATAAAATATATACACATCAAAACATGTTTGATCCCTGTTCAAAATTTCAAAAACCATTGTCATTGTCACAAATCATCGTTATGAAAATACCGAAAATTCAATTATCGGTTAAAAGTTACAAGTGAGTAGTATATGTATGAAAACATTTTATACTCGATACTATTATTGATATTAGATTGCTATTTTCATTGTAATTCGTGTAATACAATAATACATAAGAGAACAACACCATCAACCAACATGTATGTATAATATATAATAACCGGAAAATTGACGGTGTGGATTACGGATGTGGAAATTCTCATTCACCTCAAATCTCAAATTACAATTACAATGGGTAATAAACAATCAGAGAATGAAACTAAAGTAATTGGGATTTTATTCCGTAGTCAATAGTCAATTTATCCTTGACTAATTCTTAAGACAAAAAAGGAGGAAATAAAATCAGAAAAGAAAGGAAAGAGGAGGAGGAAGAAGAATGACTCAGATTAAAATAAAAGAGCCAAACAAATAGTTATACACTAGATCCTAGACACTAGACATTAGACATTACATACATGTAAAGGAAGTCATATATACATATATGTGTGCAATGTACAATATAAAAAATTATGCAAAGAGAAGAAGGCTATGAGCCATTTAGTTTGGAATTAAATAAAGTTTCAACGGATCCATCGACACACACACACACACACACACACACACACACACACACACACACACACACACACACACACACACACACACACACACACACAC